>WNWK01003166.1:0-177432 GCA_009830355.1 Cherax destructor
GCCTCACTGCAAAACCAAAGAAGTGCTTTCTGGCATACACCCAGATTAGATATCTGGCTTTGTTCTAGCCGATAACTCCTTGCAACCTCTTCCCCAGAAAATCAAAGCCTTAACAGAGTTTAAATTCCCAAGAACGAAAAAACTCATGCGTAGCTTCCTCAGTTCTGTTAATTTCTATGCTAAATTTATCCCCAATATTACTAACCTTACCGGAAGTTTATCGGACTACCTTAAGAAGTCTGTGAGGGAACCTCTTGAACTTTCCGACATAGCTCGAGAAAAGTTTAATGAACTTAAAGCAATATTCTCTAAAGGTCCCATACTTAAGATTCCAGATATTAGCAAACCTTTTTGCTTAAGGACTGATGCCTCCAATACAGGTTTAGGTGCAGTATTATTGCAGTATCATGACGGTACCCCTTTCCCTGTATGTTTCCTTAGTCGTAAACTGCTCCGGCCGAAACTAGATACTCAACCATTGAAAAGGAATGCTTAGCCCTTGTGTGGGGTATCTCCAAACTTAAGTTCTATTTACTGGGGAAAGAATTCATTCTTGAAACAGATCATAAACCATTGGTATACCTAGAAACTTTTAAGGGAACCAACAGTCGCCTCTTGAGGTGGACATTGGCACTCAGGCTTTTAAGTTTCATATTGTGTATATCAATGGTTCATCTATATTTCTCTGACTGGTTAAGTCGTGACAGTCAGTAGAATATTTGTCTTATGCGACTTTCATTTTGTGGACTTTTACCTCATTTCTACTTCTATTCCTTGACTAGCAGTCTTGGTATGGGGAGTGTGAGGAAAAGTCCATAGATAAGTGATGAAAGTGTGAAGGTATGTAGAGTGATGGTTGAGTGGTAGTTTGCTGGTTAAGGTGGGGTGAGTGTCTGCTGCTGCTATACCCCCTTTTCCCCCGGTGAGAGGTGTAATGCTAGGCTTCGGATGCCGGTTGAAATCACTTGACTGACCACGCTCGACCCCACTGTAAGTACTTCACGGCTGCTCGTATCGTCATTATTTTATGTGCAGACTTAACTCTAATTATTTTGGAGCTTCACTCATGTTTAAAACTTTCACTTCTGTTATGTCCTGCCTTGGTTTGGTAGAGTAAATTATTACAGTTCGCCATTTCTTTTAAAGGCCTTATGCCTACTATGTAAATTAATGCTAGAGTGGTGAGTAATTATTGTGGTTTCCTTCACAGTCCTCTGTGTCCGCTCGGATCATCGGATTCAAGGCTGAGTGGGTGGCCGGCGTACTCAACAATTGAGAAACAGAGCAACTAACTACATGTCTGCACTACCACCAGCAGTACCTCGCCACACACTTAAGAAACATCAGGCAACTGGACGTCACTAAGGGACAACCTTCAACTGAGTCCCTGACATCATTTGTGACATGGTAACAGTTTATAAGACTGTTGAATTTGTGGAAAACATTGAGGCAACAACAACAACACCACCACCACGAGGATTCATTGCTTCAGTGATACGACCACAGCTGTAAATATTTAGCTTTGAATCATATATATATTTTTGTTTTCATTTTTCATTTTTCTTTAATATAGGATTATTATAATCATATTTACTTTTTTATTATTTAAATGTCATTCTATTAAAATAAAGTGTTTATTTTTCTTGTTATTAGTCTTTCTTCTATTATACTTTTCCTGAGAAGATTGGCGACAACCTTCACATGTGTTGAGACAATTTTTGCCAGTTACAGAAATTTTGAGTTATCCTAGGAAGTGTTCTGTGTTAAATTAATTATTTGCATTAATTTTGTATTTCACTAGTATTGTCCCTTGTTAATTATTGCGTTATAATTTATGTGAATTTCGTTGTGTTACTAAGTATGCAGTAAGTACAGTTTTATTAAAGTAATCTAATGTTCCAATATTCCACCAAGTAGTAATTTTAAAAGTTTTTAATTTTAAATTTTTCCCCAGCATTGTCCATGTGTTGTTGAATTTTCTGTCTTGTTAATTATTGTATTTCACCAAGTGTACTATCCCAGAGTTATTTTTTATTCATTTACCCTTGTTTGTTAATGTTTTAATTGTGTAATTAATTAATTTTGCTTGCCCCAGTAACTACATATTGTTTTCTCCTCCAAGCAATTTTTAACCTGTTACCAGTAATATTCCCTGCTAATTCTTATGTGTTGCAGTCAGTGTTACTTTTTCCCTTGCACCTGCTATTGTTTTGTGTACTTGTTTATTTTTATACAGTGCTAATGTGTTTCAACTTTGCAGACTAGTGCTATAATTTTTATTGAAGATCTCAATTTCTTCTGATAAGTTACTAATCTCAAGGACAACGAAATTGACTTTTTGTGAATTTTTAAGTCCAAAAGTTTATTACCTTGATGAGTTGTACTTCAGTTCCTGTAAGTGTTGCCTTATTTTCTTGTTAAATATCTTGTTCATGATTTTTTTTTACATAGTTCATGTTAAAGTGTTGTTTGAACAATTTCACTCTTAAGTTTGTTTAAAGTCAGTGTTTTTAGTAAATTGTTCCAGTAATTATTTTATTGAGTTACCTTGCTTTACTTGCAATTAAGAGTAAGAGTGTTCAAACTAATTCCTTCGTAATATCTTATTTCTTGTGTTGCAACGTTTTTCCCCCCAGTGCAATTATTGACTATTGATAATTCCTGAAATTTATTTTGTGTAAATTATATTCCCCAGTATTCAATTTTTTTTTCATCAATTTTATTTTTTATTTGCTCAAGTAACTTGTCATTTCCTAAGAGTAATAAGTAATATTCCAGTGAACTTTCTAAGTGATTCAAGCAGTAAAGTTACTTTAATTTATTGCCAGTGAACAATTCTATTGAATTGTTTTATCAGATTGTTGCTAGTGCCATAACCATTATTGAATTCTTTTAATTAATTGTGCATTTAATTCTTTTTATTGTGTTGCAATTTTGTTGATATTTACAAGAAAAGAAAACTCATTTTGCTGTTCAAGTCAAAGCTAGATTGTTTTATTTTAGTGTGTTGAGTTTCCTTGCCAAGTAAATTTCCAGTGAGTTATCTTTTCTTTAGTGTTATTGTGCAATTATCCGTGTTACTTATGCAGAATAGTTAATAATTCTATCAGTTAAACTATACTGTGCTGTATACTTGTGTAAATTTTGCTTCATTTCAATTCTCGTTTATTTGCTCAGTCATGTCTCAAGTAAATTCAAGTGATAACTGTGTGTTTTCTGCCAGTCAAGGCATTGAAGTTCTAGTAACCATGTGCGATAATACTGTGTGTATTGCCATTCAGCGCCATAATGATAATGAGTCAGTAAACAGCCCTCATAGTCCCTTAATGACTGAAAGACAGTCTGTAGCTTTTGAGCAATGTGTTTGTTCTCCCAGCTTATATCAGAGATTTGCCAGAGTGATGCGGAATGTGAAGTTCAGATTAGTTCTTGTAGAAAGTATGTGTTCTATTTGTTAACGTTGCCGAGCGGTCAAGGCACTAGTATTACTGTCACTCCTGTCTGGAATTCAGCCCCTACAATATCTTGCATGCAAGATAGCGTTCAGATGCCTAGGGTGCCGGAGGTATCCCGGACCGCCTTGAGTACTGAGTCTATCCTTGCAATGTTGCTAGTTCAAGTAGTAGTTCCTCTCCAGGGGACGCTTTGTTGAAGAAAGACTATTTGAATGAGTTATAGCATCTCTCGCTGATGCAAAAGCAATTGCAGAAAGCCATTTCTGTTGCTAGTGTATTCCCTAGAGTGCCAGTTGTTGTCCCTCGTGTTCCAGATAGTGTTCCTTCCAGTTGACAGTAAGCCTTTGCAGAGTAAAGTGTCGTGTGTCGAGTAATTCTTACCTGCAGTAAGATATAGTGAGAGCCGTTCTCCTTTGCTCATACTTTGTGTCTTTGAGCTAACTATTTCAACCGGGGAGAGATCCATCCACTCCACCGAGTCTGTTCATTCCTTCAGTAGGAAAGTGACTATAAGTTAATCAAAACCGAGTTGTTCATTCCTCCAGTAGGAAAGTGATAATAAGTTGTGAGCTAAAGATAGAAAATCAGAAAATCCAGTTTAGAACCGAATTATTGACTGTGTGTTTTGTTATTAGATTTCCAGTATCTAGCAAGATTGTTGTGTGTTCAAGTTCTCTCTGAGTTCTGAGTTTTAACAGTATAACCCGTGTTAGCCGAGTTTATCTTTCCTGTTAAAACTTCTTCCCTGTAAATATTTTTTCTTCCTCAGAACCCGCCGAGTGCATGAATACAGATTGATCGATCAAATTTGCAAATTGAAATTGTTATATATATAATCCGTTATATCTAGATCCATTAAATTTCTCTTATGTACCATTAACTCAAGAAGTGCGAGAGTAAGATTAATCTTGATCAGTTCCAAGTTATAATGTGTTTGCTATTGTATAGATTCACCCAGTACCACCTGTCTGTTCAGCCTATAGAGTTGTATAGTATGGCGAGACGTCATACGATAACATGGCCGAGCTGTCGTGTCAGTATCATATATACACTTGTGTAGTGTATCAGCATTCATCCCACTTATACAGCTGGTCCCTTTGCGTGTGACGTCACGATACCTGCTGACGTCAGAGGCTCAGCGCATGTTCATAGTCTCAGATAGGCGTACCCGCTCACTAGCGACAGACCTACGAGCTAGACTGACGGTGGCTGGGCTCCCCCCAACTCATACTGTAAATATACCGTAACCATCCAACAAGGAGTATCTTTGATCACCTATATATCTCTCCCAAGACCCACACGACAGAGAATCTCTCTTCTGCTTAGAAATAAGTCATAGTATTTGATTTTATTCAATTATCTTTAGTTAAATAAAGTTGGTCGAGGACGCAATGACAAGGTTTGGGCACCGGACCTGTGAGAAGGTCATTCAAATAGAGTTTACCTGGAGTCACTTCTGGAGGTCAAGCCCCCGCGGCCGGGTCCTAGACCAGACCTCCTGGTTGCTGGCCTGATCGATCAAGCTCTTAGTGCCCGCCGCCAGCAGTCCAACGTAAGCACTATAACCCGGTTGATGAGGAACTGTTTTGCGGAATCTGTTGGTGATCCTTATACATGAGAGGAGGGCGTTGACGAGTCGTGGTCCCTTAACACTTTTTGAGTTCGTAATGTACCCATCGCTCCCCTGTTTTTCATTAAAGGTATCCTTCATCATCTTCCAAGTAATTTAAGTGTTTGACAGAGTTTATGCAAGCTGTGAAGGTTGTACATTTTCCACCTCAGGAACTTCGCTTGTCTTGAAGGGGGCCACTAGTATACAGCAGCACTCCATCCTAGAGAGAACGAGTGACTTAAAGTGTATCATCATTGCCTTTGCATCTCTTGTTTTGAAGGTTCTAGTTATCCAACCTAACATTTTTCTTGTAGTTTCGATAATAACTTTGTTGCAGTACATGAACATCACTCCCAGGTCTCTTACATTAGACTTATATTCTATTGAGTGGTTTGAGTTAGTCTTGTACGCTGACCTTATTTTTTTTCTTCATTCTTCCGTGTTGTCAGTGGCCCACAGGAAGATTGGTCCACTGGCAACAGTATGGTGTTCACTGGCAACAGTATGGTTTTCACTGGTAACAGTATGGTGTTCACTGGCAACAGTATGGTGTTCACTGGAAATAGTATGGTGTTCACTGGCAACAGTATGGTGTTCACTGGCAACAGTATGGTGTTCACTGGTAACAGTATGGTGTTCAATGGCACCAGTATGGTGTTCAATGGCAACATTATGGTGTTCAGTAAGGACAAATTTCAGATATTACTCCATGGAACTAAGTGAGAGGTCATGTTAAAGTGAGAGGTCATGTTAAAGTGAGAGGTCATGTTAAAGTGAGAGGTCATGTTAAAGTGAGAGGTCATGTTAAAGTGAGAGGTCATGTTAAAGTGAGTGGTCTGCTACGAGAAGTACATAACTAAGTGTAAGCTATAATTTAATAGTTACTTGTATTTTCTCCATACACTATGTTCGTCATATATGTAATAATTGTACTCCCTTATGTTGTGTAGTCTTACCCCGAAAAAAATATACCTCAAAATAAAAAGGGGATTGATTCTTCCTGTTCAATAAACTTGGTAGATCTCTATGAGTGTAAACAGTACTGAGCATTATTGTTTTGGAGTTAGTGTTGTAAGTACTGTACGTGGAGGTGAAGATGAAACTGTACGTGGAGGTGAAGATGAAGCTGTACGTGGAGGTGAAGATGAAGCTGAACGTGGAGGTGAAGATAAAGCTGTACGTGGAGGTGAATATGAAGATGTACGTGGAGGCGAAGATGAAGCTGTACGTGGAGGTGAAGATGAAGCTGTACGTGGAGGTGAAGATGAAGCTGTACGTGGAGGTGAAGATGAAGCTGAACGTGGAGGTGAAGATGAAGCTGTACGTGGAGGTGAATATGAAGCTGTACGTGGAGGTGAAGATGAAGCTGTACGTGGAGGTGAAGATGAAGCTGTACGTGGAGGTGAAGATGAAGCTATACGTGGAGGTGAAGAGGAAGCTGTACGTGGAGGTGAAGATGAAGCTGTACGTAGAGGTGAAGATGAAGCTGTACGTGGAGGTGAAGATGAAGCTGTACGTGGAGGTGAAGATGAAGCTGTACGGGGAGGTGAAGATGAAGCTGTACGTGGAGGTGAAGATGAAGCTGTACGTGGAGGTGAAGATGAAGCTGAACGTGGAGGTGAAGATAAAGCTGTACGGAGGTGAATGAAGCTGTGGAGGTGAAGATGAAGCTGTACGTGGAGGTGAAGATGAAGCTGTACGTGGAGGTGAAGATGAAGCTGTACGTGGAGGTGAAGATGAAGCTGTACGTGGAGGTGAAGATGAAGCTGTACGTGGAGGTGAAGATGAAGCTGTACGTGGAGGTGAAGATGAAGCTGTACGTGGAGGTGAAGACGAAGCTGTACGTGGAGGTGAAGACGAAGCTGTACGTGGAGGTGAAGACGAAGCTGTACGTGGAGGTGAAGACGAAGCTGTACGTGGAGGTGAAGACGAAGCTGTACGTGGAGGTGAAGACGAAGCTGTACGTGGAGGTGAAGACGAAGCTGTACGTGGAGGTGAAGACGAAGCTGTACGTGGAGGTGAAGACGAAGCTGTACGTGGAGGTGAAGACGAAGCTGTACGTGGAGGTGAAGACGAAGCTGTACGTGGAGGTGAAGACGAAGCTGTACGTGGAGGTGAAGACGAAGCTGTACGTGGAGGTGAAGACGAGAGTACTGTACGTGGAGGTGAAGACGAAGCTGTACGTGGAGGTGAAGACGAAGCTGTACGTGGAGGTGAAGACGAAGCTGTACGTGGAGGTGAAGACGAAGCTGTACGTGGAGTGAAGTGAAGACGAAGCTGTACGTGGAGGTGAAGACGAAGCTGTACGTGGAGGTGAAGACGAAGCTGTACGTGGAGGTGAAGACGAAGCTGTACGTGGAGGTGAAGACGAAGCTGTACGTGGAGGTGAAGAAAGCTGTACGTGGAGGTGAAGACGAAGCTGTACGTGGAGGTGAAGACGAAGCTGTACGTGGAGGTGAAGACGAAGCTGTACGTGGAGGTGAAGACGAAGCTGTACGTGGAGGTGAAGACGAAGCTGTACGTGGAGGTGAAGACGAAGCTGTACGTGGAGGTGAAGACGAAGCTGTACGTGGAGGTGAAGACGAAGCTGTACGTGGAGGTGAAGACGAAGCTGTACGTGGAGGTGAAGACGAAGCTGTACGTGGAGGTGAAGACGAAGCTGTACGTGGAGGTGAAGACGAAGCTGTACGTGGAGGTGAAGACGAAGCTGTACGTGGAGGTGAAGACGAAGCTGTACGTGGAGGTGAAGACGAAGCTGTACGTGGAGGTGAAGACGAAGCTGTACGTGGAGGTGAAGACGAAGCTGTACGTGGAGGTGAAGACGAAGCTGTACGTGGAGGTGAAGATGAAGCTCGCTCTTCCTCTCTATGGCACGTTGATCCCACATCAAAAGCAAAGAAAACTTCAAAGACCGGATAAAAAAATAAACCTTAAAAGCAACAAAATGTTAAGTCTTTATGTAGAGTTGTTGTTGACGTGTGTACCAGCAGGCGGTGTTATGAATCTCCTACAAGACCAACTTTTTTCCCTATCAAGACACCTGCAGCGCTGTATAACCCCTGTGGTTTAGCGCTTCTATTTGATTATAATAATAATAATCCCTATCAAGACCATAGCTCTCCCAGTTGACAGGATCATAGCACTAACCAAATTATTATCACCAGCAATGCATTTTCTTTCCAGGACGACTTTTACAAACAGAAGAGAAGATGCAGCATCGTTAGCCCCTTGTTTCCTGCACTGGTTAACTCTGCATGAAGTACCATGGAAGCCACATCCTCATCAGCAAGAAAAGCAATGACAGGATTTGTACAGACAATATTGTCATCATATGGGATTGACAAGTGGTGGATCTCCAACTCAGTGCAACACTTAAACTCAGCATCAAATTTTAGTTAGAACATAAAAAATGACGAAGAACTCCCTTTCTTAACACACTCACTACCAGAGGCGACACAGAACCAGAAATCATTGTTTACAGTAAGCCTATATTTTCAGGCATCACGAGGATGCCATCTAGGAAAGTGTCATGGTTAGGTTGTTTCTTAGAGCACTATGAATCTGCAGCTCTCAACAATCTAGGCTATGAAAAAGCAACCTTGCATACCCAACTTACACAATAAGGTTATCCAGATTAGTTTAGTCAGATGGGAGAAACTAAAGTCAATATAAACTTTTACAAGAAATAAGACAAAAACACTAAGCAGCTGAGTCAACACACTGATCATCCCAACACACAAAGTCATTCGGGAACTTTATGCAACATATGTCAGGCTCAGCTTGGAGTATGTTGCACCAGTAAGGAAGACACACCTGAGGAACCATGTTAAGAAACTAGATAAAGTGCAGAAGTATGCAACGAGCCCAGTACAAGAGCTGAAGGCTATGAGCTGTGAAGAGAGGATAAAGGAATTGAACCTAACGACCCTGAAGGACCTGAAAACAGGCACTGGAAGGTATCGTTGGAAGTTCAAGCGACAGTTGAGACACAAGGATATCAGAAAATATTTCTTCAGTCTCAAGATGGTCGGAAAGTGAAATAACCTACAAAAAAATGGTGGAAGCAGACTCCATACTTAGTTTTAAGAATAAATACGATAGGGCCCACGATATATATATATATATATATATATATATATATATATATATATAATATGAATTATTATATTATTTTATATGGATTGCACTTGAATTTTGATATTTCCCGTATAGTGTTGTCTTGCATATTTATATATATATATATATATATATATATATATATATATATATATATATATATATATATATATATATATATATCAATGCACCACGCAGAAACAAGCGAGTATAATAATAATAATATCTTTATTTACTACAAGTACATGTACATGGTATACAGGCCTAGCTGACATCAGTGACATACTACTATATAGAAAGTCCCTTGTTATGCTGAGCATTTCGGGCAGATTAGGTCAGTGTCCTAGGATGCGACTCACACCAGTCGACTAACACCCAGGTACCCATTTTACTGATGGGGAACATAGACAACAGGTGTAAAGAAACACGCCCAATGTTTTTGCCCTGGCTGGGAATCGAACCCAGGCCCTCGCCTTGTGAAGCGAGAGCTTTAGCCACCAGACCACCAGAGCCCCTTCCACAGAGAATGATCGCAGAACTCGATACTGCTACTGGGGACGGTCAAGATTCCCAGGCAGCACTCTTGACCACTTGGCCACACAAATGCTACATAGACTGGGCAGCCTGGTTCACAAGCCATGTTTCTTTCCCAGCCCGGGCACGTCAGTGAGCCTCAAGCATGGATTCAAGCTATTTCAATCTCCTCCTGTATGTTCTGACCTCTCAAGCGAAAGAAAGAAACATGGCTTTTGAACCAGGCTGCCCAGTCTGTGTGGCATTTGTGTGGCTGAGTGGTCTAGAGCGCTGCCTGGGAATCATGTCCATCTCAGAAGCAGTATCGAGTCCTGCTGACTGCGATATTCTCTCTCTCTCTCTCTCTATATATATATATATATATATATATAATCCTATACTGCACGAATATGACAGTATCCTGAGGCAGATCTTTACTAAAGTACTTAACCTTACTCTAGAAGATGGGCAGTGGGACCAAGCTACACTCCCAGTCAGACTAGGAGGCATTGGTGTCCGCAAGTCATCTCAGATTGCTCTACCTGCTTTCCTGTCTTCATGCATTGCATCCAGAGGGCTTGTAGCAGCAATTCTCCCTGAACATCTTAGGGACACGATTGGAATCCATGACCAAAAGTTCGTTGATGGAGCCAGGATCTGGGATAACCTAACAGGCTCTGAAACCAGGCCTGCTCCCCCAACAACTACAAACAGTCGCACTGGGATGGCCCAATAGTAGAGAATATAGCCTCAGCAATGCTTCAGAGTGTGTCAGGGAAGGATAGAGCCCGCCTACTTGCAGTGAGAGCTCCTCATGCAGGGGACTTTCTTTGGCTGTTCCCAACTCCAGCCTTGGCACACGCCTCGACCCACAGACCATCCGCATTGGTGTTGCCCTTCGACTTGCCGCCCCTATTCTCGCCGAACACAGGTGTATTTGTGGCAGTGAAGCAGCAGACCGATTCGGGTACCATGGTCTTGTGTCGTAAATCCGAGGAAAGATTGCAAGACATGAAGAGGTTAATAACATTATCAAGAGGAGCCTCACAACAGCCGGATGCCCAGCAGTAAGGGAACCACCCCAACTATGCAGATCTGATGGCAACCAAAAGCGTCCAGATGGTATCACCCTTCAAGCCTGGACAGACGGCAAGCAGGTGGTGTGGGACTACACATGTGCATCTACCTTGGCTGATACCTATCTCCAGTACACCAGGGAGGAAGGAGGGGCTGCTGCCACCTTCAGGGAGTCCCAGAAGTCGAGAAAATATGGAGAACTTGCCCATCATTATATGTTTGTTCCCATAGGCTCAGAGACCCTTGGCTCATGGGGAAAGAGTGCATCTAAGTTCCTCAAGGAGCTGGGCAAAAGACTCAACAGGGTAACTAGGGATCCCAGGGCAGCTAGTTTTCTGTTCCAGCGACTCAGCGCTGCTGTTCAGAGGGGTAATGCATGCTGTATTCTGGGCACGCGCACCAGCTCGGAAGAGCTGGATGAGATTTTCGCATTATAATCAGTGACAAAGATGTAACAATATGTACTAGACATGTATCTCTCACCTCGTGTACTGTATATGCCATCTTTATATCAACAATGTATCTCTCAAATCTTTTGTACCATATTATGTAATAAAACATACCTATTGGTAAAAAAAAAAAAATTAAAAGATGGGGTGGTAGGAGAAGTGGAATATTCAAATGGCATCAGGAAGAAATCCAAATATTCTTCCTTGAAGCCTTTTTATATATATATATTATATTATATTATATAATCTGCCAAGCGGGAAGTTGAGAGGCGGGACCAGGAGCTAAGACTCGTTCTCTGCAGCCTGATTGATCAAATTCTGCTCCACCGAGAGGCATGGTCATGGACCGGACCGCAGGGGTGTTGACCCATAGAACACCCTTCAGGTATACATATAGGTGAATGTATATAGGTGAGTACACACACACACACATACACTAAACAACATGGCCAGGGAACTAATTTCAACATACCTAAATAAACTCTTTTATAACAAATGCAGCAAACACAAGAAACTCAATCCCATATACTCACCGGAGGTTTATTAAATGCCATGTAAACAATAAAATGCCTCTGACAAGAGAGCAGTCGGATATGTCCAGAACGAAACACAGCACAGATCGAGTCTCCACCACTCCTTGCCCTGGATGGCCCACACGAGTTCAGATTCAGATTATTTTATTTCTCTGTAAACATTGCAATGTGTGGTTTACATTTATAAGACAATAATTACAAAGATGGCCATTAGCATACCTAGCATGCCTGGGCATGCTAGTCATTTCGGGCAGACTAATACTAGTTCTTAATCTATATTACAAATTACAAATGAATACAAATTTCAAATTATTAAATAAATTTACAATAGTGAGGTAGTTCAGAATATTTAGATTGTATTACAAATGAATACAAATTTCAAATTATTTACTAGATTTACAATAGTGAGGTAGTTCAGAATATTTAGATTGTAAAATTAGTAATGAGAATGGTTTAGTCTTGGCATGTTACATAGTTTCTATTAGAGCTCCTATATTGGAGTATATCAGGCAAACTTAAGTTTGAGATTTATTAGACAATAACTATATTCGGGATTTTGTGTTTACTGTCCTTTGGGTCAGTGTTGGTGTAGATGAGGAGGATGTTAGTTAGTTAGTTACCATTTTGTCCATTTTTGTCCATGTGTGTGTGTGTGTGTGTGTGTGTGTGTGTGTGTGTGTGTGTGTGTGGTGTGTGTGTTTGTGTGTGTGTGAATCGGTGGTTTTCATGTATTTAGGTGATGGTGGGGTGTGTTAGTGAGATAAGATATTTTTTGATGATAGTGTTGAAAATGGTGGCTGAGTCTGCAGTTCTGGAGTTTTCAGGTAGGGAGTTCCAGATTTTAGGCCCTTTAATGTACATTGAACGTTTGTATAGATTTAGCCGGACACGGGGAATGTCACGGGATGTTCTGAACAGTGAGTTAATTTAAGGTCTTTGAACAGTTTAGTGCTTCATTTATATTTTTTTTTATTAACACATCAGCCGATTTCCACCAAGGCAGGGTGGCCCAAAAAAGAAAAACTTTCATCATCATTCACTCCATCACTGTCTTGCCAGAGGCATGCTTACACTACAGTTATAAAACTGCAACATTAACACCCCTCCTTCAGAGTGCAGACACTGTACTTCCCATCTCCAGGACTCAAGTCCGGCCTGCCGGTTTCCCTGAATCCCTTCATAAATTTTACTTTGCTCACACTCCAACAGCACGACAAGTATTAAAAAACATTTGTCTCCCTTCACTCCTATCAAATACGCTCACACATGCTTGCTGGAAGTCCAAGCCCCTCGCACACAAAACCTCCTTTACCCCCTCCCTCCAACCTTTCCTAGGCCGACCCCTACCCTGCCTTCCCTCCACTACAGATTTATACACTCTCTAAGTCATTCTGTCTCGTTCCATTCTCTCTACATGTTCGAACCACCTCAACAATCCCTCCTCAGCTCTGTGGATAATAGTTTTGGTAATCCCGCACCTCCTCCTAATTTCCAAACTCCGAATTCTCTGCATTATATTCACACCACACATTGACCTCAGACATGACATCTCCACTGCCTCCAGCCTTCTACTCATTGCAACATTCATCACCCATGCTTCACACCCATATAAGAGTGTTGGTATAACTATACTCTCATAAATTCCCCTCTTTACTTCCATGGACAAAGTTCTTTGTCTCCACAGACTCCGAAGTTCTCCACTCACTCTTTTCCCCTCATCAATTCTATGATTCACCTCATCCTTCATAGACCCATCTGCTGACATGTCCACTCCCAAATATCTGAATACATTCACCTCCTCCATACTCTCTCCCTCCAATCTCATATCCAATCTTTCGTCACCTAATCTTTTTGTTATCCTCATCACCTTATTCTTTACTATATTCACTTTCAATTTTCTTCTTTTACACACCCTACCAAATTCATCCACCAACCTCTGCAACTTCTCTTCAGAATCTCCCAAAAGCACAGTGTCATCAGCAAAAACCATCTGTGACAACTCCCACTGTGTATTTGATTCTTTATCTTTTAACCCCACACCTCTTGCCAAGACCCTCACATTCACTTCTCTTACAACCCCATCTATAAATATATTGAACAACCACGGTGACATCATACATCCTTGTCTAAGGCCCACTTTTACTGGGAAATAGTCCCCCTCCCTCCTACACACTCTAACCTGAGCCTCACTATCCTCATAAAAACTCTTCACTGCTTTCAGTAACCTACCTCTTATTCCATACACCTGCAACATCTGCCACATTGTCCCCCTATCTACTCTATCATACGCCTTTTCCAAATCCATAAATGCCACAAAAACCTCTTTACCCTTATCCAAATACTGTTCACCTATATGTTTCACTGTAAACACTTGGTCTACACACCCCCTACCTTTCCTAAAGCCCCCTTGTTCATCTGCTATCCTGCTTTCTGTCTTACTCTTAATTCTTTCAATAATAACTCTTCCATACACTTTACAAGGTACACTCAACAGACTTATTCCCCTATAATTTTTGCACTCTCTTTTGTCCCCTTTGCCTTTATACAAAGGAACAATACATGCTCTCTGCCAATCCCTAGGTACCTTACCCTCTTCCATTCATTTATTAAATAATAGCACCAACCACTCCAAAACTATATCCCCACCTGCTTTTAACATTTCTATCTTTATCCCATCAATCCCAGCTGCCTTACCCCCTTTCATTCTACCCACTGCCTCATGAACTTCCCCCACACTCACAACTGGCTCTTCCACACTCCTACAAGATGTTATTCCTCCTTGCCCTATACACGAAATCACAGCTTCCCTGTCTTCATCAACATTTAACAATTCCTCAAAATATTCCCTCCATCTTCCCGATACCTCTAACTCTCCATTTAATAACTCTCCTCTCCTATTTTTAACTGTCAAATCCATTTGTTCCCTAGGCTTCCTCAACTTATTAATCTCACTCCAAAACTTTTTCTTATTTTCAACACAATTTGTTGAAAATGGGTATTAACAAAGGGGATATAAATAAGGTCTTGAGGATATCTCTCCAAGAGAGAACCCGCAATAATGGATTCAAGTTAGATAAGTTTAGATTTAGAAAGGATATAGGAAAGTATTGGTTTGGAAATAGGGTAGTTGATTTCCAAACAAGTTTCCAACATTTTTTCTAAGACCTCATTCCGAGTATCCACCTCCACATCCACCACCATCAAGGACATTATCAGTAACAGACAGGAAAAGCTTCAATCCACGGCAGGGGTATACACAATCCCTTGTAATGGCTGCAGCAAATTATACGTTGGCGAAACATCCAGAGACCTACAAACACGCATTTCAGAACACCAGTACGCAGGCAGATCTGACGACTCAAGAAATGCCTGTGTTCAACACCGAAATTTACACAACCATTTAATCAACTACAGAAACGCAAGACTCATCGCCAGAGAAGACAACACGCAATACCGAAGAATCCTAGAATCATCACTCATCTGTATATCCAACAACTTCAACCAGAACAACGGCTTCTACAATATAGCTGAACCTATTTCCAAGAAACTTCTTCAACGCTAACCTACCTAGAACTCAAGAATGGTACACTGCGGGTCCTTTAAGTCACACAATGTTTTTAACTATCACACTACTTTTAAGACTGTCACATGCAGATTTCTCCACCTGACCCAGCATTCTCCACCTGACTATACCCTATATATATCTTCATGTTACTCATTTTCCAGGTAGATCTGTCTGTGACTCGATAAAGCCCACTGCGTGGGCGAAACGTTGTCAATAAAGGATCACATTATACTGCTTATGTGTTTATTTTTCCATTGTGTCGGTATTTTATACCATTTATTTCCATAAATGACCTTGACGAGGGAATTTCTAGTGATATGAGCAAATTCGCTGATGACACGAAGATAGGTAGGATAATCGATTCAGACGTAGATGTCAGTGAACTACAGGAGGATTTAGACAAACTCAATTCCTGGTCAGAAAAATGGCAGATGCAGTTCAATATAGATAAATGCAAAGTTCTAAAGCTCGGGAGTGTCCATAACCCAAGCACTTATAAGTTAAATAACGTAGAACTTAGCCATACAGATTGCGAGAAGGACTTGGGGGTGATGGTAAGCAGCAATCTTAAACCAAGACAGCAATGCCTAAGCATACGTAATAAGGCAAATAGATTACTGGGATTTATATCAAGAAGTGTTAGCAACAGAAGTCCAGAGGTTATATTACAGCTTTATACATCATTAGTAAGGCCTCACCTAGATTACGCAGCTCAGTTCTGGTCTCCATTTTACAGAATGGACATAAATTCGTTAGAAAACATTCAGCGTAGAATGACTAAATTAATACATAGCATTAGAAATCTTCCTTACGAAGAAAGATTGAAGACCCTTAAATTACATTCACTTGTAAGACGTAGAATGAGGGAAGACATGATCGAGGTATACAAGTGGAAAATGGGTATTAACAAAGGGGATATAAATAAGGTCTTGAGGGTATCTCTCCAAGAGAGAACCCGCAATAATGGATTCAAGTTAGATAAGTTTAGATTTAGAAAGGATATAGGAAAGTATTGGTTTGGAAATAGGGTAGTTGATGAGTGGAACAGTCTGCCTAGTAGGGTTATTGAAGCAAGCACCTTGGGTAGTTTTAAATTTAGGTTGGATAAATTCATGAGTGAAAGGGGTTGGATTTGAGTGGGAATTGCACATGAGTAAATAAAATTATCAAAGCTTATTTCTTGGGTAGCATTGGAAATTAGGTTGAACAAATATTCTGTTAGTGGGATGGAATGTGAAGGACCTGCCTAGTATGGGCCAACAGGCCTGCTGCAGTGTTCCTCCTTTCTTATGTTCTTATGTTCTTATGTTAACTAAAAAGTGATCTGATATATCTGTGGCCCCTCTATAAACATGTACATCCTGAAGTCTACTCAACAGACTTTTATCTACCAATACGTAGTCCAACAAACTACTGTCATTTCGCCCTACATCATATCTTGTATACATATTTATCCTCTTTTTCTTAAAATATGTATTACCTATAACTAAACCCCTTTCTATACAAAGTTCAATCAAAGGGCTCCCATTATCATTTACACCTGGCACCCCAAACTTACCTACCACACCCTCTCTACATGTTTCTCCTTTTTAGCATTTAGGTCCCCTACCACAATTACTCTCTCACTTGGTTCAAAAGGTCCTATACATTCGCTTAACATCTCCCAAAATCTCTCTCTCTCCTCTACACTCCTCTCTTCTCCAGGTGCATACACGCTTATTATGACCCACTTTTCGCATCCGACCCTTATTTTAATCCACATAATCCTTGAATTTACACATTTATATTCCTTCTTCTCCTTCCATAACTGATCCTTCAACATTATTGCTACCCCTTCCTTAGCTCTAACTCTCTCAGATACTCCTGACTTAATCCCATTTATTTCTCCCCACTGAAACTCGCCTACCCCCTTCAGATTTGTTTCGCTTAGGGCCAGGACATCTAACTTCTTTTCATTCATAACATCAGCAATCATCTCTTTCTTATCATCCGCACTACATCCACGCACATTCAAACAACCAAATTTTATAAAGTTTTTCTTGTTCTCTTTTTTAGTAAATGTGTACAGGAGAAGGGGTTACTAGCCCATTGCTCCCGGCATTTTAGTCGCCTCATACGACACACATGGCTTACGGAGGAAAGATTCTTTTCCCCTTCCCCATGGACAATATAGAAAATAAAAAGAACAAGAGCTATCAAGAAAAAGAAGAACAACCTAGATGTGTGTATGCATATACATGTATATATATGCATGTGCATGCCTGTGTAGTGTGACCTAAAGTGTAAGTAGAAGTAGCTAGATATACCTGTTATCCAGCGTGTTTATGAGACAGAAAAAAGACACCAGCAATCCTACCATCATATAAAACAGTTTCAGGTTACTGTTTCACAGTCACCTGGCAGGACGGTAGTACCTCCCTGGGTGGTTGCTGTCTACCAACCTACTACCTACATTTATATATGAAATGGAAATAAGTCACTTTGTCTGACTTTTTTGGGTTATCCTAGGTTCTCTACACATATGCTGCTATGTATGATAATCTATGTAACTGTATATGTGTATACCTGAATAAACTTACTTACTTACCCAATTCCTTCAAGTTAGAACTGAATGTAGACGCTCGGCTGCTGCTAAAGATCTGATGAGGTCTATAGGATCATGTCTTACCAACTGCTACTACCAAGTTTTTGTTAAGGTCTATATACATAAAGTGCAAACATTTTTTTTATAATGGTCTTGATGTCACACATATTGTGGGTATATAAAATGTTCATTATGCAAATTTAATGTAATATAATCTAATTAAGCCCATCAAGAAATACTGATGGGCTTAAACTTTACGATCTGTCTGTGACCTGTGGTGACCTGTTCTTAGCTCAGTGAAGACGTGTCTAGTGTACTCCCTGTGGACTGAATCAAGATGCCCCCTATTGAGCAACTTTACCAGCAGCTTAAGGAGGAATTGAGGGTAGCGAAGCTTGAGATACGGCGATTGACGGAGGAAATCAAGAGGATTCGTAGTAGTCCTCCTGTTGTGAGTCCTCAGGTCAAGAAGGGAACCTGGGCAGTGGCCGGACAGCATGGGACGAAGTTGAAGATCAAGAAGACGAATGGAGAGGTAGTAACGACGAAGAAGAAAGAGACTGCTGTGGAAACTTCGAACTCCTTTTCTGTGCTACCAGACGAATGTGAGTCGACTACTGGGAACGTCACGACGAACTGTACCAAGGAAGGTAAAAACATTGTTGTTGTTGGGGATAGCCAAGTTAGATATATGGATAGGGCCTTCTGCTTGACAGATAGGAGTAGGAGACAGGGGGTTTGCTTTCCTGGGGCTGGGATGGAAGACATTGTTAGCCGGCTTGACAACATCATGCATGGTAATGGGATCAATCCTATTATCTGCCTCAGTGCTGGAGGCAATGATGTATCCAAGCGTAGAAGTGAGGATTTAGTTAGTAGGTATAAGGCAGCAATAGACATCATTAGGAAGAAGGGAGGGAGCCCTGTTATATGTGGCATTTTGCCAAGAAGGGGTGTTGGAAATGAATGGCTGTCCAGAGCGATTGGTATAAATTGCTGACTGGACAAACACTGTAAGGATAATGCAGTCCCATTCATTGACAACTGGGACCACTTCTATGGCCGAAATGACATGTATGCCAGGGATGGGGTTCACTTATCCAGGGAAGGTGTAGGATTTCTCGCTAGCTCAGTTGAGGATGTTGTTAGGGCTTTAAACTAGGATTAGTTAGAGGTATGGGTTTAGGAATGGTAAATAATGAGGGCCAAAATATTGATTCAGGCTTTGATATCATAAATCATAACAATAACAGTAATCGAGTGACACAGGGTAATGATAGTAACAGAAATTGTGTAAAACAAAAGCTGAAAAAGGTTCACAAGAAGATACATATCAATGTATTTTATACTAACTGTCGAAGCGCCAGAAATAAAATTAACGAATTACGTTTGGTAGCATGTGCTGGGAACTTTGATGTCATTGCAATAACTGAAACATGGTATAATACCAAGAGTCGGGATATGATTGCTGAGTGTCATATTCAGGGGTTTAAGTTGTTCCATGTAGATAGATATAATGGGAAAGGGGTGGAGTTGCATTGTATGTACGAGAAAATATAAATTGCTGCATAAAAACAGGCATAAAAATAGATGGATCATTAACAGAATCTGTTTGGGTAGAGTTTCTAGAAGGTCAAGAAAAACTGATTCTAGGTGTAATATACCGACCTCCAGGCTTGGATCACGATAGAGGGAGACTTCTTTGGGACGAAATTGTTAGGGCTTCTAGGCACAATAACGTAGTGATAGTAGGGGATTTTAACTTTAGTCAAATTGACTGGACTTCTTTGACCGGTAATCTGGAGTCCAGTGACTTTATGGAAGTAGTTCAGGACTGTTTTCTGAAGCAGTGTGTGACGGAGCCTACCAGAGGTAATAATTTGCTCGACCTAGTCTTGTCAAATAAAGAAACTCTTGTAAATAATCTGGAGATCACTGAAGAGCTTGGAGCTAGTGATCACAAATCCATTACTTTTAATATTACATGGGAGTACGAGAATAGGGATAATACGGTAAAAGTTCCTGATTTTCGTTCTGCCGATTATATTGGACTTAGGAACACCTGTCTAATCTCGACTGGGGTAATCTAGCTAACGATTACGATGGGATCTGCGTTTATGATTTTTTCTTAATAATGTACAACGTGCACAGAGTATGTTTATTCCCCAGAGAGAATTTAGGTCAAATAATAACGATCCCAAATGGATTAACAGGAGGCTAAAACATCTATTAGGGAGAAAAGAGGAATTTATAGGCGCATCAAAAGAGGAGATGTTAACCTTATTGACCAATATGTTCAGTTGAAAAGAGAAGTAAAAAGGGGATTAGAAAGGCTAAACGTGACTATGAGATTAAGGTTGCTAATGAATCAAAGACTAATCCAAAAGGGTTCTTTCAAGTGTACAGAACGAAGGTGAGGAAAAGGTAGGACCTCTGAAAATTGGGAATGGACAGCTGACGGATAACGAACTGGAAATGTGTTCTCTATTTAATGACTATTTTTGTCAGTCTTTACACAAGAAGACGTAAATGAGATTCCAGAAATTAACAATTATTCAGTTCCTGAAGAATTCAAATTAACTAATATTACTGTCACGAGGGATATGGTTATCAAACAGATAGATAAACTGAAGCAAAATAAGTCCCCGGGACCCGACGAGTTGTTTTCCAGGGTACTTAAAGAATGCAAAATGGAACTTAGTCAGCCATTAACGAATGTGTTTAATACGTCCATCCTAACTGGTGTTGTGCCAGAGATGTGGAAGATAGCTAATGTAGTTCCTATATTCAAATCAGGGGATAAGTCCATTCCATCAAATTACCGTCCAATAAGCCTCACGTCTATAATAGGCAAATTATTAGAATCAATTATAGCTGATATTATCAGAAGTCACCTTGAAGAACATAATTTGATTAATGAATCTCAGCATGGGTTTACGAGTGGTCGTTCCTGCCTGACAAATTTACTGACGTTTTTCAATAAAACATTTGAGGCAGTAGACAGTGATAAAGAATATGATATAGTTTACTTGGATTTCAGTAAGGCCTTCGATAGAGTACCTCACAAGAGACTCTTAAGAAAGGTGGCAGCTCATGGTATAGGAGGTAAAGTTCTAGCATGGATAGAGGCATGGCTTTCCAATAGAAAGCAGAGAGTTTCCATTAATGGGGTCAAATCTGAATGGGGATTTGTCACTAGTGGCGTTCCACAAGGATCAGTTTTGGGCCCATTGTTGTTCATAATTTACATAAATGACCTTGATGAAGGAATTGCAAGTGACATGAGTAAATTTGCTGATGATACAAAAATAGGCCGTATAATTCATTCTGAGGAGGATACCAGTGAACTCCAGGAGGATTTGGATAAATTAATGTCTTGGTCTGAAAAGTGGCAGATGAAGTTCAATGTGGACAAGTGTAAGGTGCTAGTCGTTGGTAATGAAAATATCCCTCGAATTTATAAACTAGGTGAAGTTGAGCTTGATCATACAGAATGTGAAAAAGACTTGGGAGTCATGGTAAGCAGAAATCTAAAGCCAAGACAACAGTGCCTAAGTGTGCGCAATAAGGCTAACAGATTACTAGGATTTATTTCAAGAAGTATAAGCAACAGAAGTCCAAAAGTTATTTTACAGCTCTATACATCACTAGTGAGACCTCATTTGGATTATGCAGCTCAGTTTTGGTCTCCTTACTACAGGATGGATATAGATTCATTGGAGAACATACAAAGAAGAATGACTAAAATGATTTACAGTATAAGAAATCTCCCGTATGAAGATAGACTTAGAGCATTGAATCTCCACTCTCTGGAGAGACGTAGAATGAGGGAGATATCATCGAGGTGTACAAGTGGATGATGGGCATAAACAAAGGAGATATTAATAAAATACTGAGGATATCGAACCAAGTAAGAACGAGAAATAACGGATTTAAATTGGATAAATTTAGATTTAGAAAGGACATAGGCAAGTACTGGTTTTCGAACAGAGTTGTAGATGCGTGGAACAATCTTCCGAGTAGGGTGATAGAGGCTAGGACCTTGGGTGGCTTTAAAAAGAGATTGGACAAATATATGAGTGGGAGGGGCTGGGTTTGATTAGTGTCGTGAGTACAGGAGTAAATTCTTAGGTAGTGGTGGTTTTGATAAGGACCTGCCTTGTATGGGCCAGTAGGCCTTCTGCAGTGTTCCTCCATTCTTATGTTCTTATGTTCTTATATTTTCACGGTTCTAAATTATTTAATTTCTAAGTTATTCCACTACCCCCTATTGTCGCCCACTCGTGAGCAGCCAGGTCACATGCAAGCGGTCAGCAGGATTAGAACCCACGTTTGGAGGCTATCCACGAGTGGTCTATGGCTTAGCTCCCTGGTGTCGCCATAGACCACTCAGCTACAGATGCATCAAAACTCTAGGTACCCTGGTAACAAGATATGTTTCTTCTTAGCACCAGGTACACCAGTGAGCCTCAGGCATGGTCTCCACCAATTTCATTCTCCTCCTGTATGCTATGGTTAGGTTAGGTATGGTTCGTCAGGAAACAGGACAAGTGTTTCCTGACGCGGGTCTTAGATGATGACCCGCCGTTGGAGCTTTTGGTCATTTGACCGAGGCCTTCCGCTGGCTTACCGGTCCACCCCTTTAAAAATTATGGTCAGTTATAACCATTTCTTATAGAATAAGAAATGGTTATAACTGTATGCTATGGCCTCACGAACGATACTATATCAATGCACCACACATAAACAAGCGGATGCATTTACAGAGAAAGATCCCGGTCATCGATCTCCTGTAATCTACAAGTTTATCTGCTGAAGAGAGAGTCTCCAATCAGTAGTAAAAGCGTTCACATGTCTCACTATCCATTCATCAAGTATTTGCACAGATAGCCCAGATATAAACATTTTGTTCAGATGGAAAAGATGTGCTCTCCTGGTGGCGAGGTAAGCAGTAGCAGCAGCAGCAGCAGTAGCAGCAGCAGCTGTAGCAGTACCCTACAGTAACTCCTCGCATGCACCACAGGACATTCCGCATTTCGCGTAAGTTCCTCACAAGACTCCCGGCGTGAGGGAGACGCTAACAAAAATACTAATCAGCAACTCTGAGGTCTGGTGGTTGAGGAGAGAGGGAGAGAAAGGGGATGTTGAGTTGCCAAGTCGTAAACATTGTCAGGGAGGCGAGGGACTACGAGGGTAAACACCTCTACCAACTTCCCCTCACACAACACCCAGACCTTCACTTCATTCATCAACCCTTTTAGTTCATTTCCCATTGAAAGATGAATAAATAAAGAAGAGAGTGACGGAGCGAGAGTGAAATAAATTGGCTGGTTGTGAAGTCAAAAGTTTGTAGTGTAGGGTGGGTGGGTGTCAGGGCTGGCACTGAGTGCCAAGCTCAGTGTGTTGCTGGACTCCGCGAGAGAAGTATAGCGCTCAGGTCTCTCTTCCGTGCTACCCACGCAGCTATCTCTGTGTCTCTCTCGTTCTGCCCACTCACTTGCTGGTGCTTAGTGACGTCTCTGTTAAGAGTTGAGCCGAGCCCCCAGGTACAAGCCTGGCTTGCTTGCTACTGTGATATTGTGACCGATCTGGGTGTAGCAGCTATCCTGGGAAGAGGTGAGTGTTCTGGCATGTTAAGTTAGTTAGCACCTTGACTTGGCACCCCAAGTTATTTACCACCGTCGACTTGGCACCTAAAGTTATTGAGTGCCTCGGATTTGGCACCTACCAGGAGGTAATACCTTGATGTGGCACCTGGTGGGGAAATTAATATACTCGTGTTATCAAGCTGCTTCTTTTTTTTTTTATATAAAAACTGTATACATCTTATGACACTGATCTTGACTCTATGATTTTTAATGATTCAATGTCACCACTGAAGGTTCTTGACTCACATGACAACTCTAACTACATGCTCATTGGAGAAGCTTGATATGTATAATAAAAAAAATCCGGGAACAGGGAATTAATGTGCAATTTTTATGGATTCATTCTCACACTGAATTACTCCTTGATAAAATTGATAAGTTAGCCAAAGAAAGTACAATGAAGAAATAATATTAGGTTAGGAATAAATGTTGAAACAGACTGTCACAGGAATGCGGTTAGAAGCCTGAGTAGATCTATAAATCGCTATGAAAAAATGAACGTACGTGTATGGAGAAACTTGCAATGTGAACAGACTGACTAATGTAATAGCCAAGCTTAACCTTGGTTACAAGTACTTCTGGTAGACTGAAAGTTACAGATTATGAACAAACTAAATGTAAAGTATGTGGCCACCATTATGGTAACTTTCTTGAATATAGAGATAGACAACATAATAACTTATGTAATATGTCAAAGTATCCTGTTAATGAAAATATGATATTAGACATATTAGGCAAATATCTTAAATTTGCTTACAATATGTAAGTCAGATGTATATATTAATCCAGATGTACTCCAGTTAATCCTTTCAGGGCTTATAACCTAGACCTGTTGTGTATCCATGTGCTCTGGCGTTACCCTAATTCTAAAATCTAAATCTGCAGCATGTTGCTGCCCTGTTAATATATGATAGTTACACAGAGGGAACTAAAACTTGATGCTTCCCCGTCATATTCCATCATGCAGTATGACTCACATACATAATATTGAATAAAATATGTCAGTATGAGCTGGGAGACTTCAGTAGTGTCAGCCTGAGCTGGGAGACTTCAGTAGTGTCAATCTGAACTGGGAGACTTCAGTTGTGTCAGTATGAACTGCGAGACTTTAGTAGTGTCAGCCTGAGCTGGGAGACTTCAGCAGTGTAAGTCTGAACTGGGAGACTTCAGCAGTGTAAGTCTGAACTGGGAGACTTCAGCAGTGTCAGTTTACCTGGAGTATATCTGGAGAATGTTCCGAGGGTCAACGCCCCGTAGCCTGGTCCATGGCCAGTCCTCGTGGTGGATCAGTGCCTAATCAACCAGGCATTTACTAATGACCTCACACGAACCAACATACGACCCACACCCCCTGGCTGGTCAGGTACTGACTGACCTTAGGTGCCTGTCCAGCTCCCTCTTGAAGACAGTCAGGGGTCTATCGGTAATCCCCCTTATGTATGTTGGGTGGCAGTTAAACAGTCTTGGACCCCTGACACTTATTGTGTTGTCTCTTAGCGTACTCATGGCGCCGCCTGCCGAGTCTTTTCCTGTTATAGAAAGCGATTTCCGTGTGCAGTTTTGGGACTGGTCCCTCTAAGATTTTCCACGTGTATATTATCATGTACCTTTCTCGCCTGCGGTCCAAAGAGTGCAGGTCAGGGAAGGGAGTTCAACCGTTACCAGTAATTTAGGTGCTTTATTATACTTATACGTGCAGTGAAAGTTCTCTTTATATTCTCCTGGTCTTCAATTTCACCTGCCTTGAAAGGTGCCTTTAATGTAAAGCAATATCCCAGTCTAGAGAGAATAAGCATCCCTAGTTTTGAAGATTCTCATTATTCATGCTATCATTTTCCTAGCAGATGCGGTAGAAACATTATTGTGATCTTTGAGAGTGAGATTCTGTGATATTATCACTACCAGGTCCTTGACATTAGTTTCTCGCTCTATTGAGTGATTGAAATTTGTTTTATACTCCGATCCAGTTTTTATTTCTTCGAGTTTTCCATAGTGTAATTGAAATTTGTCTTTATTGAACTTCATATTATTTACTGAAGCACATTAAAAGACTTCGTTAACGTCCGCTTGGAGATTTGCATTGTCCTCAATGGATGACACTGTCATGCAAATTCTAGTATCATCAGCAAAGGAGGATGTGGTGCTTTATGTCAGATATGAAGATGAGGAGAAGGCTGGGAGAGAGTACTGTACCTTGTGGAACAGAACTTTTCACTGTAGCCGCCTCTGACTTTACTCTACTACTATTACTCTTTGTATTTTATTTGTTAGGAAGTTATGGATCCATCTACCCCCATTTCCTGTCAGTCCTTTATCACGCATTTTGTGTGCTGTTATGCCATGATCGCACTTGTTGAAGGCTTTCGTAAAGTCTATGTATGCTACATCTACATTCTGTTTGTCCTCCAGTGCATCCAAGACAATGTCATAGTGGTCCAGTAGTTGTGAGAGGCAACTCTAAACTGCTCTAACCCATGCTGCCCTGGGTTGTGCACTTGATGGGTGTCCAGGTGGTTTGCGATCTTGCTTTGAGCTGGGAGAGTTCAGTAGTGTCAGCCGGAGCTGGGAGACCAGTGGTGTTAGCCAGAGCTGAAAGAATTCAGTAGTGTCAACCTGAGATGGAAGACTTCATTTGCGTCAGCCAGAGCTGGGAGACTTCGATAGTGTGAGCCTGAACTAGTAGACTTCAGTAGTGTCCAGTTTGAGCGGGGAGACTTCGGTAGTGTTAGTCTGAGCTGGGAGATTTCGATAGTGTCAGCCTGAACTAATAGACTTCAATAGTGTCCTGTTTGAGTTTGGAGACTTCAGTAGTGTTAGTCTGAGCTGGGAGACTTCAGTAGTGTTAGTCTGAGCTGAGAGACTTCAGTAGTGTCAGTCTGAGCTGGGAGACTTCAGTAGTGTCAGTCTGAGCTGGGAGACTTCAGTAGTGTCAGTCTGAGCTGGGAGACTTCAGTAGTGTCAGTCTGAGCTGGGAGACTTCAGTAGTGTCAGTCAGAGCTGGGAGACTTCAGTAGTGTCTGTCTGAGCTGGGAGACTTCAGTAGTGTCTGTCTGAGCTGGGAGACTTCAGTAGTGTCAGTTTGAGCTGGGAGACTTCAGCAGTGTCAGTTTGAGCTGGGAGACTTCAGTAGTGTCAGTCTGAGCTGAGATACTTCAGTAGTATCATTGTGGGATTTTGGGTGAGATGGGTACAATAATAATTATTATAATATAAGGATCACTGTATGGTAAGGTACTCATCTTTGTGGATGACAACTCAAAACATCTGCAGCCTCTGCCAGTGTATCGCTTCCGATGTCTGCTGTCTAATTACCCACCAGGGCTAGAAAGAGGGTGATTATAGCCAGGGTTAATACACGCCCTACTGACAT
The DNA here is from genome assembly GCA_009830355.1 of Cherax destructor. Taxonomy (NCBI): domain Eukaryota; kingdom Metazoa; phylum Arthropoda; class Malacostraca; order Decapoda; family Parastacidae; genus Cherax; species Cherax destructor. The sequence continues at coordinate 26,923 of WNWK01003166.1, forward strand.
ATGTTGTTCAGATGTCGGGTATATCACATGGAAATCGTGGGCGACCCCTTCACCAGTGTTTGGGCAAAAGCCGGCTGATAACGGCGTTTAAATGGTTAGTCTTATCAGTTCCACGTAGATACCCTTCAGCTGAGTAGTGAAACAATGGGTTTGATGAAGATTTACCTGGGTGTGTGTAGCGTACCCACAAATGGAGTAACGCTGATATCGTTGGCTTGACGTCGCCTTGGTTAAAGAATTGACTTCGGACGTCTCCTCTTCTGTCGTCTAAATGTCGCCTGACGACTATCACTCGCTAATAGTTCGTAATTATTCACAGCAGGAAGAGTGTTTTTACTATTCTTCCTGGAGGTTGTTAGTGCCCGACACGGGTTTATGATGCACACGAAATATGGCCACAAATGTTTCTACATTCAACACGGTGTGGCCCGGTCGGAGATACTCAGTCACTTCTGTCTGGTCGAGTTCAAACTACAATCCACCTATTGCAGCCTCTCGCCCTCTATTTATGGGTAGGTTCCTGCAGACATAGTATCTACAGGCATTATGTGCTGGCACTAATGACTCAGTCGAATCACGAAGTGTGGATTACTTGAGTCTGAGGTGCCATGTAAGAGGAATAATGCCACTAGCTATATTAACAAGTTCGAGGCATATATTTCCAAATTTTTCCCAGTTTTGGGAGATAGCAATACCTCCAGAGAAATATGCGGGTGTAACATGTTGCAGATTCTCTGCTGTACATGTGTGAATATTATGTGTCAATTTTATCTGTTCTGCATTTGCAATCTCATTAGAAAGTGTCTGATTTTTCAGAGCCAGAAGAACGTGTTAAGGTAAATGGACGTCCTGGAATGCTCTAACTGAGCTTCTTATGTAGGAAAGTAGGAAAAACGATCTCCCCCATCTTGCTAGCGAACGGATAAAACATTCTTGACCTCATCCTATCCTTTCTCACACTGTGACAAGGAGAAAGAGAGAGAGAGAGAGAAAGGGGGTCTCAGCTTTCTTCAGAGGGATCGTCGCCCACGGGGGTTGGAGAAAAAATTCTCCACAGTGTCAGTCTGAGCTGGTAGACTTCACATGTGTAAGTATGAACCGGTTGACTTCACTATTGTCAGTCTGAGCTGGTAAATTTCAGTAGCGTCAGCCTGAGCTGAGAGACTTTAGTAGTGACAGCCTGAGATCTGAGACTTCAGTAGTGTCAGTCTGAACTCCGAGACTTCAGTAGTCTCAGTCTGAGCTGGGAGACTTCAGTAGTACAGCCTGAGCTCTGAGACTTCAGTAGTGTCAGCCTGAGCTCTGAGACTTCAGTAGTGTCAGCCTGAGCTCTGAGACTTCAGTAGTGCAGCCTGAGCTCTGAGACTTCAATAGTATCAGCTTGAGCTCTGAGACTTCAGTAGTATCACCCTGAGCTCTGAGACTTCAATAGTATCAGCCTGAACTCTGAGACTTCAGTACTGTCAGCCTAACCTCTGAGACTTCAGTAGTATCAGCCTGAGCTCTGAGACTTCAGTAGTATCAACCTGAGCTCTGAGACTTCAGTAGTGTCAGCCGGAGCTCTGAGACTTCAGTAGTGTCAGCTTGAGCTCTGAGACTTCAGTAGTGTCAGCTTGAGCTCTGAGACTTCAATAGTATCAGCCTGAGCTCTGAGACTTCAGTAGTATCAGCCTGAGCTCTGAGACTTCAGTACTGTCAGCCTGAGCTCTGAGACTTCAGTAATATCAACCTGAGTTCTGAGACTTCAGTAGCATCAGCCTGAGCTCTAAGACTTCAGTAGTGTCAGCCTAACCTCTGAGATTTCAGTAGTATTATCCTAAGCTCTGAGACTTCAGTAGCATCAGCCTGAGCTCTGAGACTTCAGTAGTGTCAGCCTAACCTCTGAGTCTTCAGTAGTGTCAGGCTAATGGTGGTGGTGGTGGTAGTGGTGGTGGTGGTAGTGTTAGTGGTGATGGTAGTAGTGGTGGTGGTGGTGGTGATGATAGTGGTGGTGGTGGTAGTGGTGGTGGTGATGGTAGTAGTGGTGGTGGTGGTGATGATAGTGGTGGTAGTGGTGGTGATGGTGGTGATGTTGAGATGGTGGTGGTGGTGGTGGTAGTGCTGGTGGTGGTGGTAGTGCTGGTGGTGGTGGTAGTGGTGGTGGTGATGGTGATGGTGTGATGTTGAGATGGTGGCGGTGGTGGTGGTGTTAGTAGTGATGGTGCTACTAGTCGTGGTGCTGCTTCTGGTGGCAGTGGGAAGTTTACTGTATTCCCTATTTTAGATAAAATATTATTGACTGGCTGTGAGCAGGTTACAAGCAGCCTTAATCGCCTTAGTGTAGTCGATAGACTTAAGTCCAATTAACCAGCCAACGAAAATGCGGAAGGAAAGTAAGATTGTCAGTAGCTAGCACATTCAGCTCACACACTAAGGTTCGAGGATCGATCCCCCGGTACGGCTGGAAAACATTAGGACGTGTTTCCATGCGACACCTGTTGTCCCTGTTCACCCATCAGTAAAATGGGTACCTGGGTGTTAGGCGACTGGTGTGGGTCGCATCCTGGGACAAAACTGACCAAATTTGCCCGAAATGCTCAGCATAACAAGGGGCTTTCTATATAGTAGTATAAACCATACCACGGGTGGGGTTCGAACCCGCGGTCAGAGAGTCATTACGATTTCGTGAGTTATATAGTAGTATGTCATTGATGTCAGCTAGGCCTGTATACCTTGTACATGTACTTGTAGAAATTGAGATGTTATTATTATTACAAATGCTGAGGCTGGCTGTGTCCGTGTAGGCCTCAGCTGGCTGTGTCCGTGTAGGCCTCAGCTGGCTGTGTCCGTGTAGGCCTCAGCTGGCTGTGTCCGTGTAGGCCTCAGCTGGCTGTGTCCGTGTAGGCCTCAGCTTATGGCTGTGTCCGTGTAGGTCTTAGCTGGCTGTGTCCGTGTAGGCCTCAGCTGGCTGTGTCCGTGTAGGCCTCAGCTGGCTGTGTCCGTGTAGGCCTCAGCTGGCTGTGTCCGTGTAGGCCTCAGCTGGCTGTGTCCGTGTAGGCCTCAGCTGGCTGTGTCCGTGTAGGCCTCAGCTGGCTGTGTCCGTGTAGGTCTTAGCTGGCTGTGTCCGTGTAGGCCTCAGCTGGCTGTGTCCGTGTAGGTCTCAGCTGGCTGTGTCCGTGTAGGCCTCAGCTGGCTGTGTCCGTGTAGGCCTCAGCTGGCTGTGTCCGTGTAGGCCTCAGCTGGCTGGTCACTGGCAACATCCAGCGCAAATCATCCATGGTGAGAGGTATGTTTCGTTGGCTGCAGCATCTTGATGGAATCTTCCTCCACGCTCGTCACTCACGTCAAGTAGGTTGTCAGGGGGAAAATACAACTGGTAGTGGAGAAAATGCACTTTCAGTGGCAACTGCCACAGTCCATGGTAACTTTGCAGAACTTGATTTGCCATGGCCTTGTAGTTGACATCTTGTCTGCCAAGTAACACATCACAGGTGATGAGCTGCTGCTTCACGTCATTCACTGATATATGAGGAACGTTTCTAACAGGTAATTTAAATGCTGGGTGATTCTTGTACATTATCATGACCACTGTTTGATGAGGCCAAGCTTATTGTGCAGTGGCGGCAAAAAGAGAATATTGTGGTCTGAAACAAGCGAAACAGACTATATTGCATTAAGCTGGAATGACTGAGTTACGTGGTGGCCAAACATTATGGAGGAAACACTTCAGTATGGTTTCAATCTATTTCATTCTACTGTATGTTCTGACCTCACAAACGATTTTTATATCAATACACCACACAGAAACAAGTGGAGGTTTACAAAGAGAAAGTTCGCAGTCAGCAGGATTAACAAAACTGCGAATGGCCAGGAATCGAACTCCCGATCCATTAGCACACCTCGTGAGAAACCCGCCAATATTCCAAGACGCATTAGTCCACTTGACCATCAATGCTTCAAACACCAGGTGCATTGATGACTGAGTGGACTAAGGTGTCTCGGAATTGTGGTGGGCTTCTCACGAGGCATGCTAAAGGATGAGAGTTCGATTTTGAATTCCGGCCAGTCGCAATATTGTTAATTTCTTAAAACCACTCGATCATGGATGCATATATATATATATATATATATATATATATATATATATATATATATATATATATATATATATATATATATATATATATATATATATATATATATATATATATATATATATATATATATATATATATATATATATATATATATATATATATATATATATATATATATATATATATACATATATATATATATACGTATGTCCTCAGATGATGGTAAAACACCTAGCTTGGCTGGGTGATCAAGTAGGTGGTGAGAGATAGGGTGTGTGTGTGTGTGTGTGTGTGTGTGAATTCACGTATTTGTGGTTGCAGGGGTTGATTCATAGCACCTGACCCCGCCTCTTCACTGATCGCTACTAGGTCGTCTCTCTCTCCCTGCTCCATGAGCGTTATCAAACCTCGTTTTATAACTATGTATGATTCGTGCCTCCACTACGTCACTTTCCAGACTATTCCACTTCCTCACAACTCTATGATTGAAGAAATAGTTCTTAAAACCCCTTTGACTCATCTGAGTCTTCATCTTCCAATTGTGACCCCTTGTTTCTGTGTCCCATCTCTTTAACATCCTGTCTCCGTCCACCTTGTCAATTACTCACAGTATTTTATATGTCGTTATCATGTCTCCTCTAACCCTCCTGTCCTCCAGTGTCGTGAGGCCGATTTCCCTTAACCTTTTTCCGTAGTACAATCCCCTTATCTCTGGGACTAGTCTTGTTGCAAACCTTCGCACTTTCTCTAATTTTTTGACGTGCTTGACCAGGTGTAGGTTCCTAACTGGTGCTGTATACTTAAATATGAGCCAGACGTACACGGTGTACAGAGTCTTGAACGATTCCTTACTGAGGTATTGGAATGCTATTCTTAGGTTTGCCAGGCGCAGATATGTTGCAGCAGTTATCTGGTTGATGCTCGCCTCAGGACATGTGCTCGTTATTATACTCACCCCAAGATTCTTTTCCTTGAGTGAGGGTTGCAGTCTTTGGCCACCTAGCCTATACTCTATCTGTGGTCTTCTTTGCCCTTCCCCGATCTTCATGACTTTGCATTAGGCGTGGTTAAGTTCGAGGAGCCAGTTACTGGATCAGGCTTGCAGCCTGTCAAGGTCTCTTTGTAGTCCTGCCTGATCCTCATCCGATTTAATTTTCCTTATTAACTTCATATCATCTGCAAACAGGGACACTTCTGAGTCTATCCCTTCCATCATGTCATTCACATATACCAAAAACAGCACTGGTCCTAGGACTGACCCCTATGAAACCCCGCTCGTCACAGGCGCCCACTCTGACACCTCGTCACGTAAAATGACTCGTTGTTACCTCCCTGTCAGGTATTCTCTGATCCATTGCAGTGCCTTTCTTGTTATGCGTGCCTTATCCTCTTGCTTTTGCAATAATCTCTTGTGAAAAACTGTGTCGAAGGCTTTCTTGCAGTTCAAGAAAATGCAATCTACCCACCCCTCTCTCTCGTGTCTTCCGTTACCTTGTCATAAAACTCCAGTTGGTTTGTGACACAGGATTTAATTTTCCTGAAACCGTGCTGGTTGTTTATAAGCGTGTTCCTTTCTAGGTGCTCCACCACTCTTCTCCTGATAATCTTCTCCATGACTTTGCATACTATACACGTCAGTGACACAAGTCTGTAGATTAATGCTTCGTGTTTGTCTCCTTTCTTAAAAATTGTACCGTCTTCCATACCTCACATAGTTGCCCAGTTTCAATGGATGTGTTGAAGATTTTTGTTAGTAGTACACACAGCATCTCAACTCCCTCTCTATGAACCCATGGGGAGATGTTGTCCAGTCCCACTGCCTTTAAGGTATCTAGTTCACTTATCAGCGTCTTCACCTCCTCGGTTGTATTTCGGTGTGCGTGCGTGCGTGCGTGCGTGTGTATGTGTGTGTGTATGTGTGTGTGTGTGTGTGTGTGTGTGTGTGTGTGTACTCACCTAATTGTACTCACCTAATTGTGGTTGCAGGGGTCGAGACTCAGATCCTGGCCCCCGCCTCTTCGCTCTCTGCTACTGGGTCTCTGCTCTCCCTGCTCCATGAGCTTTATCATACCTTGTCTTAAAACTATGTATGGTTCCCGCCTCCACTATATCGTTCGCTAGACTATTCCACTTCCTGACTGCTCTATGGCTGAAGAAATGCTTCCTAACATCCCTTTGACTCATCTGAGTCTTCAGCTTCCTGTTGTGCCCCCTTGTTCTTGTGTTCCCTCTCTGGAACATCCTGTCACTATCTACCTTGTCGATTCCCCGCAGTATTTTGTATGTCGTTATCATGTTTCCTCTAACCCTTCTGTACTCCAGTGTTGTTAGTCCTATTTCCCTCAACCTTTCTTCATAGGACAGTCCCCTGAGCTGTGGAACTAGCCTTGTCGCAAACCTTTGCACTTTCTCTAATTTCTTGACGTGCTTGACCAGGTGTGGGTTCCAGACTGGTGCTGCATACTCTAGTATGGGCCTGACGTACACGGTGTACAGTGTCTTGAACGATTCCTTGCTAAGGTAACGGAACGCTAATCTTAGGTTTGCCAGTCGCCCATATGCTGCCGCAATTATCTGGTTGATGTGTGTTTCCGGACGTGATTGGCGTTATACTCACCCCAAGATCTTTCTCCTTTGATGAGGTTTGTAGCCTTTGCCCACCTAGCCTGTACTCTGTCAGCGGTCTTCTTTGCCCTTCTCCGATCTTCATGACTTTGCATTTGGTGGGATTAAATTCGAGAAGCCAGTTGCTAGACGAAATGTCAAGCTTGTCCAGGTCTCTTTGAAGTCCTGATTGGTCCTCATCCGATGTGATTTTCCTCATTAATTTCACATCATCTACGAACAGAGACACTTCTGAGTCTATCCCGTCCGTCATGTCATTCACATATACCAAGAATAACACTGGTCCTAGGACTGACCCCTGTGGTACACCGCTCGTCACAGGCGCCCACTGTGATACCTCATCACGCACCATGAGCCGTTGTTGCCTCCCTGTGAGGTATTCCCTGATCCATTCCAGTGCCCTTCCTGTTATACACGCTTGGTCTTCCAACTTCTTTACTAATCTCATATGAGGAACTGTGTTGAAGGCCTTCCTTCAGTCCAGGAAAATGCAATCAACCCACCCTTCTCTTTCTCTGTTACTTTATCATAGAACTCCAGGAGGTTTGTTACACAGGATTTGCCTTCCCTGAATCCGTGCTGTCTGGCGTTGATTATCCTGTTCAGCTCCAGATGCTCCACCATTCTTTTCCTGATGATTGTCTCCAGGACTTTGCACACTATACATGTAAGTGACTCCGGTCTATAGTTTAGTGCCTCTTTTCTGTCTCCTTTTTTAAAGATGGGGACTACGTTGGCCTTCTTCCATACCTCAGGTAGCTGCCCAGTTTCAAGGGATGTGTTGAATATTATGGTAAGTGGCACACTCAGTACCTCAGCTCCTTCCCGAAGAACCCACGGGGAGATATTGTCCGGACCCATCGCCTTTGAGGTATCTAGGTCACTGAGTAACTGCTTCACCTCCTCCTCAGTTGTGTGTATGCCCTCCAGCACTGTTAGTTAGTTACCATTTTGTCCTAGTCACATGTCGATTAGACACTAGGCCTGTTGTATGTGTGTGTGTGTGTGTGTGTGTGTGTGTGTGTGGGTGTGTGTGTGTGTGTGTGTGTGTGTGTGGGTGTGTGTGTGTGTGTGTGTGTGTGCGTGTTTACTCACCTAATTGTTGTTGCAGGGGGTCATTTCATAGCTCCTGGCCCCGCCTTCTCACAGGTCGCTGCTAGGTGAACTTTCTCCCTTCTCCATGAGCTTTATTATACCTCTTCTTAATGTTAATAATAATAGTAATATAATATCTTTATTTACTACAAGTACAAGATATACAGTCCTAGCTGACATCAATGACATACTACTATATAGAAAACCGCTTGTTATGCTGAGCATTTACGGGCAAATTAGATCAGTTTTGTCCCAGGATGCGACCCACACCAGTCAACTAACACCCAGGTACCCATTTTAAACTGATGGGTGAACAGGGACAGGGACAGCAGGTGTTTTATAGAAACACGTCCCTAATGTTTTCCAGTCGTACCAGAGGAGATTCGAACCCCGGACATCAGTGTGTGAGCTGAGTGCGCTAGCGATCGAGCTACGGGATACCCTAAGTATGGTTCCTGCCTCCACTACATCACTCTCCAGATCGTTCCACTTCCTGACAACTCTATGACTGAAGAAGTATTTCCTGTCATCCCTGTGATTCATCTGAGTTTTCAACTTCTAGTTGTGACACCTTGTTGCTGTGTCCCATCTATGGAACATTCTGTCTCTTTGTACCTTGTCAATTCCTCTCAGTATTTTACATTATCATGTCCCCCCTATTCCTTTTATCCCCCAGTGTTGTCAGGTTGAGTTCCCTTAAACCTCTCCTCGTAGGACAAACCCCTCGGCTCCAGGACTAGTCTGTTTGTGTGTGTGTATTCACCTAATTGTGGTTGCAAGGGTCGTCTCAGAGCACCTGGCTCTGCCTCTTCACTGTGTTTTAACTTTGTTTTCTGGAGTCCGGGTAGAGTAGCTGGGGAGGTTGAAGGCAAATGTCTATAGACGAGCTCCAACAGCCCACGGGGCAGCGTGGCGTGGTGGCGAAAGCTCTCGTTTGACACGGTGAGGGTCCGGGTTCAATTCCCGGCGAAGGGGGTGGAAACATAGGACGTTTTTCCTTACACCTGCTGTCCCTGTTCACCCATCAGTAAAATGGGTACCTGGGTGTTAGTCGACTGGTGTGGGTCGCATCCTGGGACAAAACTGTCCTAATTTACCCGAAATGCTCTGCATAACAAGCGACTTTCTATATAGTAGTGTCATTGATGTCAGCTAGGACTGTATACCTTGTACTTGTAGTAAATAGATATATTATTATTATTATTATTATTATTATTATTATTATTATTATTATTATTATTATTATTATTATTATTATTATTATTATTATTATTATTATTGTTATTATTATTATTATTCGAAAGACTAGCTTAACACAGTGAGAGTGTTGAACAGTAGGTTTGGGGGGCTAGGCCGACGACACTCACTCGCTGCTACCTACCTAAGCTGGGCGGTACACACGGAATGGTGGTAATCTCGCTGGGCCAAACTCACCAAACGACCTCACCTCGACTGCTGTAGCTTGTAAAGAAGCGTAGAGACTCTATAGAAGGGCTGACGACACTCAGAGCGAGTATTGAGCTACTGCAGGACTGGTGATGAGGCGCACATTTGACCAGTGGGCCCCAAAATGATGCCGTGATCCCAGTGTCCAAATTTTAATTGTAAATTTAAGGACAAGGTGCTGCCTAAGCCGTCGATAATATGCTGCGAGTAACTTATAACGCTGTAGGCAAGCAAATGGCGTCGATGAAGCAAGATGAAGCGTAGGCGCCTTTCATCACCACCCCTTAGACATGGTTCCCCTCTCTGCTGCAGAGAAAAACCTCTGCCACCACTGTTTTAACTTGGTTTTCTGGAATCTGGTAGCATAGCTGGGGAGGTCGAAGGCAAACGGCTATAGACTAGCTCCCTTTACTCGGAAGAGTGAGTACACAGGCGATCAGATTGAGGGCCGCCAGAGCCAGTCCAGAGGGGAGAGGCGTAGACAGGAGGTTAGCCAGGAGCAGAGTGAGGCCATTGTAAGCCAGCGTAGGTCTACCTCGGTGCCTGACATCTTGGTGGGAACTTTAGAAAGTAGGCCTAGACCAGTAACTCTAGCGGGAAGAATGTGAAACAAGTGGGTAAACCTACTGTCTACAACTGGTCACTACTAGGTCCACTCTCTCCCTGCTTCATGAACTTTATTGTACCTTTTCATAAAGCTATGTATGGATCCTGCCTCCACTACATCATTTTTTCATACTATTTCCCCTCCTGACAACTCTATGACTGAAAAATGCGTCTTAACATCACTGTGACTCATCTGAGTCTTCAGCTTCCAATTGTGACCCTTTGTTCCTGTGTCCCATCTCTGGAACATCCTTATCCCTCCTGTCCTCCAGTGTCGTCAGGTTGATTTCCCTTAACCTCTCCTAGTAGGACATACCCTTACCTCTGGGACTAGTCTTATTGCACACCATAGCACTTTCTCTAATTTCTTGACGTGTTTGACCAGGTGTGTGTGTGTGTGTGTGTGTGTGTGTGTGTGTGTATTGTGTGTGTGTGCGTGTGGGTGTGCGTGGGTGTGTGAGAAAGAGAGATAAATAGAATGTAATGAATAATTTGTTTCTGTCTTCTGAGTTGTTGGCTTGTTATTCTTTGAATATCCAATCAGGGCCTTTTGGCAACGATCTGCTATCCCATTGGTCCACAAATACCCAATCAGTTTTTTTTTCGTGATCGTTTATTGGCTCTTTTGTGTCCAGTAAGCCTCTTGATGAGACACTCTTATCCCATTGGTTTGTAAATTGCCAATCAGAAACGTTCCTGTTTATGTTGAAAAGACAATAAGAACGTTTGTTTTTCTAGAGCCTGGCGCGTCATTGGTTCCTGAAAAGACTTAATCAAAACCTTTTCGACGATTGGCTGCTGGGGTAGCTAATTAGCTCCCTCACATAGTCTTGCTTCTTGTCTGGAGGGCCAATCAGTGTCCTCGTATTTCTTTTTAAGCTGAACGGCTCGTGAATGGGAGGAGAGAGAAAAAAAATTCCTTTGATGACCCGAAGCAAGTACAAAAATTCTGACATGTTTTCGACTTTTTTTTAAAAGTTCTGTGAATAGATGGGCAGCGCTCACTGCATCTTTATTAAAAAAAACATAGATGGTTTAGATAAATATATGGAAAATATGGACAGGTAGATAACTAGATGGGATGAATAGATACTTAAAGAGATACTGTCCATTGATATTCTTAATATGGACAGAGAAAAATGTACTGTGGAAAGACAGAGGCAATGTGGAGAGATAGAGGAATAGTAATGACGAGGTGCTCTTAATAGATTAAGAGGTATTATAAATAGATAAAGAAGTAATGTTAATAGTACATTAAAAATGTACTGTGGAAAGATGAAATGTTATTGTGATCAGACAAAGTAGTATGGTATTGTGCAGCTTCATTATATAAATATATATATATATATATATATATATATATATATATATAAATTTGTATAGGTGAGATTTTGTGTCCTTCCTTATAATAAATTTAATATTGTCTCCACATTTAATGTGAAGGTATAAGCTTGCCCTAGAGTGGTTTCTTTTTCTATTTTAAATAATATAAATGTCCTTAGACTCGGCTGTTTTACTCTTTAGGAGCCAGAACTTTTATTTACGGTTCGCATTCAAAAGCGTAACACTTACTCTCAGTTCTATCAATAAAACCAGCTAAGACTATGTCCGAAAAAAAAAAATGCTGGAAAAGACTTCTGCAGCTTTGAGAGAAGGTACAACAAGATCCCAAGAGGAAACACAGTATTCTAGTAATTTTGTTCTTCAAGCATTTTCCAACTTTGTGACTGACACACGTCATTATCTATATATTTCCCCGCACTGCAGAAGCTCTCTGCCTTGCTACCCCTATTCACTCTAAGTACAATGTGGTAAAGTGGTAGCTGACTAATGGTGTCTGTATGATGTGAAGTGCCTAAGTTACAAAGGCTGGCAAGTTATGCGCACTGAAATCAGTTAGATCATCAAGAGATGTTTTTCCCCGGCCAGTGCTCGCCCGAGGGTGAACCTGACTCCTGCCACCTGCCATCGCGTCATACCCTCGGAAGAATGACATTGCATGTGCGGGGACTATACATGTGCGGGGTCTATACATGTGCGGGGACTATACATGTGCGGGGACTATACATGTGCGGGGACTATACATGTGCGGGGACTATACATGTGCGGGGACTATACATGTGCGGGGACTATACACGTGCACGTACACTTGCCAGTACCCATATCCCATTCAGTGGTGGTCAAGAGGGTGATAGTGACGATCCTAGGGAAGTACACAAGCTTAATAAGTACAGTAAGGACTTGGTCTAATAGGATCAAAGACCTTGGACCCCCGTGGAAAAAAATACCACAAGTTTTCTCAAATTTCAAGCTCATTGCGACTATAAGAGATCCAGTGGCTGCCAACTTCTTCCTCCAGTGCCTCAGTGTGAGTAATAGATACCAATTCACTTATGTGGAGAGTTTATTGTCTATGTTTTGTCCCCAAACAGTGGCATTATCAAGTGTAAACTAAACTATCATCAGAAAAGATTTTATTCCCCGTAGTTGCATTGAGTTTGTTTCTTATCTAGTTGGTATTACATGCCATTACTTAGCGATACAATGTGGCGATCCAGAGAGGCTACGCCTGCTGCATTTAAGGTTCACATTCTGCCTCTGAGGAGCCTCAGGAGCTACACAATAAAAATTAAATGAATATATATTTTATAGGTATGTGTTTGCAAGGTCCTCACCAAAAGTATAATTAAAAAATATCTCACTTTTAGAAAACAAAAACAAATAAAATATTCGTGCACTGTTTGATACCTAAAAATTACCTGCCGTAAGTAAATAATTTACAAGGCTTTGAAACACTCCTGTAAAATTAAAGCAGTTTATTTATTTACAGATCCATTATTTAAGCTATTAATTATGCGCGCCGGGTCGTTAACTGCTGCACTGGGTGATTAGTCTGTGTTCAGTGGTGGTGGTGATGTCTGTTGGCACCCACAACTCCAACCCCCCCTCTCTCTTTCTGTCTGTCTGTCTCACTCTCATGGTCTCTCTCTCTCTCTCTGTCTTTCTGGGTCTCTCTACCTCTCTCTCTTTCTGGGTCTCTCTCTCTCTCTCTCTCTCTCTCTCTCTCTCTCTCTCTCTCTGGGTCTCTCTCTCTCTCTGGGTCTCTCTCTCTCTCTGTCTCTCTCTCTCTGTCTCTGTCTCTCTCTACCGCACAAGTTTTTCCTTTCCAAAGGTGGGGCTCCTACCTGTATTGACAAGCTAAGAGCTGTTACATACCTCAGCTCATTTGAAAGCCTTTCCCAGCATTACCTTTATTAAATTTATATTATTATGCAACATACAAATCGGGACGAGAATGAAGCTGGAGCCAGATATGGGCCAGAGATTTCATTTAGTCGACTGACTTCGTTTCATTCATGTTATACTGAACGAACATGTTCCAGACTCGAGTCATTACAGGAATGAATGCTCTCGTTTGAAGTGATGTTCTTGAGAAAAGCACAGCTCTTTGCTGCCCGTCTTGTTGTGCAGAAGCTGTCTTCTCACTGTCCACGGAGTGGAGCCAAGTGTAGTACTTCAACAACATTGACCTTGTGCATAACAGTAAGGTCACCCACATCTCTCCGGTGTTGAAGGCTCTGCAGGAATGATAGATCTGTCCAGGCTGGATCCAGGCGAAACATTTAATAGTTGACTTGCACAATAGTGCTGTTAGGTTCTTGGCTGTCTTGCAGGGTTTACCACATGATTCTTCATAGACATTTTGGAGTCCCATTTATTCCCTAGGATATCCACTTCATTCCCGGATTCTAACACTCTTCCAGTCACTCGTACCATTGCTCCAGCAGTAACATCATGCTGCCTAAAGACAATCATCATTTGTTCTCTCAGAAGCAAATATAACCTGCTTCTTTTTCGCAGGCTGTTGCAGCTGTAAGCTGGTGATTGATATAACTGAGGGAAGCTGAGGTGTGCTTTCTTGCGTCAGTAAATGTCAGTGTACAGTCACCTGCATAGGAATGGAATACTGGGATGAGGTGAAGATGATATTTCATAACAGTGGAGCACACTTCCTAGTGGAACACTTGCACCGACTGAGAACCTCGTTAACTTTGTAACAGTGTGAACTACTCTAAGAGAGCTATATACAGGGGTAATGACTAAGGTGTAATGCAGAGCCAGAACCTACAAGAGTGCTTTCACTCACTCTCTCACTCAACAGAGAGAAAATCCTCTTAGCACAGTTGGAACCCTCTCAATAGAGACAGAACCCTGTGAACAGAAGAAAAATGTTCTGAACAGAAGTGGAACCCCCTAAGCAGAGGTAGAATCTTCAGTGCAAAAGTGAAACCCTCTGAACAGAGATCGAGGCCTCGCAAAAGAGAGGAAACCCTCTCAACATAGGTGGAACCCTCTCAACAGAGGTGGAATCCCCTCAACAGCAGTAGAACCAGCTCCAGCATGAACTCTTGAATGAGTGTGAAGTGAGGGTGTGACCAGACACATGGTACACAACCCACAGTGTGTGAGGCTAAGGTTGTGGGGCGAGAGGTGAGTGGGAGCTGGGGTTGTGGGACGATAGGTGAGTGGGAGCTGGGGTTGTGGGACGAGAGGTGAGTGGGAGCTGGGGTTGTGGGACGATAGGTGAGTGGGAGCTGGGGTTGTGGGACGATAGGTGAGTGGGAGCTGGGGTTGTGGGACGATAGGTGAGTGGGAGCTGGGGTTGTGGGACGATAGGTGAGTGGGAGCTGGGGTTGTGGGACGATAGGTGAGTGGGAGCTGGGGTTGTGGGACGATAGGTGAGTGGGAGCTGGGGTTGTGGGACGAGAGGTGAGTGGGAGCTGGGTTGTGGGACGATAGGTGAGTGGGAGCTGGTTGTGGGACGAGAAGTGAGTGGGAGCTGGGGTTGTGGGACGAGAGGTGAGTGGGAGTTGGGGTTGTGGGACGAGAAGTGAGTGGGAGCTGGGGTTGTGGGACGAGAGGTGAGTGGGAGTTGGGGTTGTGGGACGAGAAGTGAGTGGGAGCAGGGGTTGTAGGACGAGAAGTGAGTGGGAGCTGGGGTTGTGAGACGAGAGGTGAGTGGGAGCTGGGGTTGTGGGACAAGAGGTGAGTGGGAGCTTGGGGTTGTGGGACGAGAGTAGTGGGAGCTGGGGTTGTGGAGAGAGTGAGTGGGAGCTGGGGTTGTGGGACGATAGGTGAGTGGGAGCTGGGGTTGTGGGACGATAGGTGAGTGGGAGCTGGGGTTGTGGGACGATAGGTGAGTGGGAGCTGGGGTTGTGGGACGATAGGTGAGTGGAGCTGGGGTTGTGGGACGATAGGTGAGTGGGAGCTGGGGTTGTGGGACGATAGGTGAGTGGGAGCTGGGGTTGTGGGACGATAGGTGAGTGGGAGCTGGGGTTGTGGGACGATAGGTGAGTGGGAGCTGGGGTTGTGGGACGATAGGTGAGTGGGAGCTGGGGTTGTGGGACGATAGGTGAGTGGGAGCTGGGTTGTGGGACGAGAGGTGAGTGGGAGCTGGGGTTGTGGGACGATAGGTGAGTGGGAGCTGTCGTTGTGGGACGAGAAGTGAGTGGGAGCTGGGGTTGTGGGACGAGAGGTGAGTGGGAGTTGGGGTTGTGGGACGAGAAGTGAGTGGGAGCTGGGGTTGTGGGACGAGAGGTGAGTGGGAGTTGGGGTTGTGGGACGAGAAGTGAGTGGGAGCAGGGGTTGTAGGACGAGAAGTGAGTGGGAGCTGGGGTTGTGAGACGAGAGGTGAGTGGGAGCTGGGGTTGTGGGACAAGAGGTCAGTGGGAGTTGGGGTTGTGGGACGAGAAGTGAGTGGGAACTGGGGTTGTGTGAGGAGAGATGAGTAGGAGCTGGGGTTGTGGGACGATAGGTGAGTGGGAGCTGGGGTTGTGGGACGATAGGTGAGTGGGAGCTGGGGTTGTGGGACGAGAAGTGAGTGGGAGCTGGGGTTGTGGGAGAGATGAGTGGGAGCTGGGGTTGTGGGACGATAGGTGAGTGGGAGCTGTGGTTGTGGGACGATAGGTGAGTGGGAGCTGGAGTTGTGGGACGAGAGGTGAGTGGGAGCTGGGGTTGTGGGACGAGAGGTGAGTGGGAGCTGGGGTTGTGGGACGAGAAGTGAGTGGGAGCTGGGGTTGTGGGACGAGAGGTGAGTGGGAGCTGGGGTTGTGGGACGAGAAGTGAGTGGGAGCTGGGGTTGTGGGACGAGAGGAGAGTGGGAGCTGAGGCTGTGGGACGAGCAGTGAGTGAAAGCTGGGGTTAAAGGACGAGAGGTGAGTGGGAGCTGGGGTTGTGGGACGAGAAGTGAGTGGGAGCTGGGGTTGAGGGACGAGAGGTGAGTGGGAGCTGGGGTTGTGGGACGAGAGGTGAGTGGGAGCTGGGGTTGAAGGACGAGAGGTGAGTGGGAGCTGGAGTTGAGGGACGAGAGGTGAGTGGGAGCTGGGGTTGTGGGACAAAATGTGAGTGGAAGCATTGGTTGTGTGACGAGAGGTGAGTGAGAGCTGGGGTTGAGAGACGAGAGGTGAGTGGGAGCTCGGAATGAAGGACGAGAGGTGATTGGGAGCTGGGGTTGTGGGACGATAGGTGAGTGGGAGCTGGGGTTGTGGGAGGAGAGGTGAATGGGAGCTGGGGTTGAGTGGAGGTTGGGGATGTCGCCTGAGGATCTCAAATTGTCCTGACAGACACACACACACATGACACAGCATAAAGACTTGTTATAAACAACGTTTCGCTCAGTGGATTCATTATGTGAGTTCCTTGAATCGTGAGCCGCCAGATATAGCGTTACATCAGGAGCCAGGACTCGACCCCAGCAACCGCAAACAGGCGAACACATTCGTCGGATACTTGAAGCTTAAGTTGCGCTATTCTAGAACATTACGCGGTTAATTGACCTTTAATTAAATCTCTAAGCTATTCTAGATGATCACGTGGTTAAGTGACCTCTTAATTAACCCACTAAGCTATCCTAAATGATCACGTGGTTAATTGACCTCTTAATTAAAACATTAAGCTGTACTAGCTGATCACGTGGTTAATTGACCTCTTAATTAACCCACTAAGCTGTCCTAAATGATCACGTGGTTAATTGACCTCTTAATTATTCCGAGGTAAGACATGGAAGAAACTCAAGATTTTTTCCCGTTGTGAACAGTCTTATGAGAGAACCAGACACTACACTGTACTGCTGCCAGTGATGGTGATCCAGAACCAGACACTACACTGTACTGCAGCCAGTGATGGTGATCCAGAACTAGACACTACAATGTACTGCTGCCAGTGATTGTGATCCAGAACCAGACACTACACTGTACTGCTGCCAGTGATGGTGATCCAGAACCAGACACTACACTGTACTGCTGCCAGTGATGGTGATCCAGAACCAGACACTACACTGTACTGCTGCCAGTGATGGTGATCCAGAACCAGACACTACACTGTACTGCTGCCAGTGGTGGTGATCCAGAACCAGACACTACACTGTACTGCTGCCAGTGATAGTGATCCAGAACCAGACACTACACTGTACTGCTGCCAGTGATGGTGATCCAGAACCAGACACTACACTGTACTGCTGCCAGTGATGGTGATCCAGAACCAGACACTACACTGTACTGCTGCCAGTGATGGTGATCCAGAACCAGACACTACACTGTACTGCTGCCAGTGATGGTGATCCAGAACCAGACACTACACTGTACTGCTGCCAGTGATGGTGATCCAAAACCAGACACTACACTGTACTGCTGCCAGTGATGGTGATCCAGAAACAGACACTACATTGTACTGCTGCCAGTGATGGTGATCCAAAACCAGACACTACACTGTACTGCTGCCAGTGATGGTGATCCAGAACCAGACACTACACTGTACTGCTGCCAGTGATGGTGATCCAGAACCAGACACTACACTGTACTGCTGCCAGTGATGTGATCCAGAAACCAGAACTACATGTACTGCTGCCAGTGTGGTGATCAGAACCAGACTACACTGACCTGCCAGTGATGGTGATCCAGAACAGACACTACACTGTACTGCTGCCAGTGTTGGTGATCCAGAACCAGACACTACACTGTACTGCTGCCAGTGATGGTGATCCAGAACCAGACACTACACTGTACTGCTGCCAGTGATGGTGATCCAGAACAGACACTACACTGTACTGCTGCCAGTGATGGTGATCCAAACCAGACACTACACTGTACTGCTGCCAGTGATGGTGATCCAGAACCAGACACTACACTGTACTGCTGCCAGTGATGGTGATCCAGAACCAGACACTACACTGTACTGCTGCCAGTGATGTGATCCAGAACCAGACACTACACTGTACTGCTGCCAGTGATGGTGATCCAAAACCAGACACTACACTGTACTGCTGCCAGTGATGGTGATCCAGAACCAGACACTACACTGTACTGCTGCCAGTGATGGTGATCCAGAACCAGACACTACACTGTACTGCTGCCAGTGATGGTGATCCAGAACCAGACACTACACTGTACTGCTGCCAGTGATGGTGATCCAGAACCAGACACTACACTGTACTGCTGCCAGTGATGGTGATCCAAAACCAGACACTACACTGTACTGCTGCCAGTGATGGTGATCAGAACCAGACACTACACTGTACTGCTGCCAGTGATGGTGATCCAGAACCAGACACTACACTGTACTGCTGCCAGTGATGGTGATCCAAACAGACACTACACTGACTGCTGCCAGTGATGGTGATCAGAACCAGACACTACACTGTACTGCTGCCAGTGTGGTGATCAGAACCAGACACTACACTGATGCTGCCAGTGATGGTGATCCAGAACCAGACACTACACTGTACTGCTGCCAGTGTGGTGATCCAAACCAGACACTACACTGTACTGCTGCCAGTGATGGTGATCCAAACAGTTACACACGAGTGTGATCAAACAGACTCACTGTACTGCGCCAGTGGATTTATCCAAACCAGACACTACACTGACTGCTGCCAGTGATGGTGATCAGAACCAACATACACACCAGTGAGTGATCCAAACAAGACACAACTGTACTGCTGCCAGTGATGGTGATCAAACCAGACACACAACCAGTGTGGATCAAACCAGACACTACACTGGACTGCACAGTGATGGTGATCCAAGAACAGACCTACACTGTAACTGCGCCAGTGTGGTGATCCAGAAACAGACACACACGTGATCGCCAGTGATGGTGATCCAAACAGAAATACAGTGGATACTGCTGCCAGTGTGGATCAAAACCAGGAGACTACACACAGTGATCCACAAGGTGGATCAGAACAACACTACACTGGACTGTCCAGAGGTGATCAAAACAGACACTACACTGGACTGTGCCAGTGATGGTGATCCAAAACAAGACACTACATGGACTCTCCAGTGATGGGATCAAAACAGACACTACACTGTACTGCTGCCAGTGATGGTGATCCAACCAGACACACACTGTAGCTGTCCAGTGATGGTGGATCCAGACAACAGACACTGAAGTACTGCTGCCAGTGATGGTGATCCAAACCAGACACTACACTGTACTGCTGCAGAATGGTGATCCAGAACCAGACACTACACTGTACTGCTGCCAGTGATGGTGATCAAAACCAGACACTAACTGGTACTCACAGGAATGGTGATCCAAAACCAGACACTACACTGTACTGCCAGTGTGGGATCAAACCAACAACTGTATCAAACAGCGAGTGATGGGATCAACAACATACAACTGGAGTGGATCCAACAACAGGACTATACACACGCGGAGTGGTATCACAACAGAGTGGATCAGACACACAGGTGGAGGTGATCCAAAAGTGACACTACACTTTACCAATGTACCCAGTGATGGGATCAACAACAACAGGTGGATCCCCAACAGGTGGATCCATGAGGTGGATCAACAACAACAAAGGTGGATCTCAACAAGAGGTGGATCAACAACAACGGGTGGATCAACAACAACAAGGTGGATCAATAACAACTGGAGTGGATCAACAACAACAGGGTGGATCAACAACAAAGGGTGGATCAATCAACAACAGGAGTGGATAACAACAACAGGATTGATCAACAACAACAGAGGTGGATCAACAACAACAAGGATGTGGATCAACAGAACAGGGTGGATCAACAACAGAGGTGGACAACAACAACAGGAGGATGAACAACAACAGGAGTGGATCATCAACAACAGAGTGGATCAAAAACAACAGGAGTGGATCAACAAGAATAGAGGTGGATCAACAACAATCAGGTGGTGAGCATACACAACAGAGGTGGATCAAAAACAGACAGAGGGTGATCAACAACAATGATCAGCAGAGGTGGATCAACAACAGGGTTCAACAACAAGGGTGGATCAACAACAACAGGTGATCACAAACAGAGTGGATGCAAAGTACACAACAACAGGGATGGATCAACAACAACAGGAGTGTATCAACAACAACAGATGTGGATCAACAAGAACATGGGTGGATCAATAACAGCAGGGGTGGATCAACAGCAACAGGAGAAAATCAACAACAACAGGAGTGAATCAACAACAACAAGGGTGGATCAGCTACAAAAAGGGTGGATCCAAACAACAAGGGTGGATCAGCAACAGGTGGATCAACAACAACAGGTGGATCAACAAAACAAGGTGGATCCCAAAAAAGGTGGATCAACAACAAGGGAGTTTCAACAAGGGTGGATCAACAACAACAAGGGTGGATCAACAACAACAACAAGGGTGTATCAACAACAACAAGGGTGGATCAACAATAACAAGGGTGGATCAACAACAACAAGGGTGGATCAACAACAACAAGGGTGGATCAACAACAACAAGGGTGGATCAACAACAACAAGGGTGGATCAACAACAACAAGGGTGGATCAACAACAATAAGGGTGGATCAACAACAACAAGGATGGATCAACAACAACAAGGGTAGATCAACAACAACAAGGTTGGATCAGCAACAAAGGTGGATCAACAACAGCAAAGGTGGATCAACAACAACAAGGGTGGATCAACAACAAGGGTGGATCAACAACAAAGGTGGATCAACAACAGCAAAGGTGGATCAACAACAACAAGGGTGGATCAACAACAAAGGTGGATCAACAATAACAAGGGTGGATCAACAACAAGGGTGGATCAACAACAAGGGTGGATCAACAACAACAAGGGTGGATCAACAACAAGGGTGGATCAACAACAAGGGTGGATCAACAACAAGGGTGGATCAACAACAAGGGTGGATCAACAACAACAGTGCACAATGCTCTACATCGCCTCGCTCAATTTAGTCAGGGAAAAAGTTGGCGTTAATTTGCATTTTATTTCTGCAATACCTAGGGAATTAGAGATGTTTTTAACTAGAGAGAGAGAGAGACAGACAGACAGACAGAGACAGAGAGACAGAGAGAGACAGAGAGACAGACAGACAGACAGAGAAAGATAGAGAGAAAGAGATCATTTATTAGTTAGATTTCAGTGTAAATCCGCTGAGATTACAAAACAGTATCCAAGAATATAGGAAAGTTTCTATGTACTGGGTCTCAGGAGGTTCATATGAAGAGATACACTCCATCCTAGTGTCATATGAATATACCAGCACTGACTAGTCATAGGAATATAATAATATTGTATATTCTTGTAAATATATCAATATTTTAAAGTTATATAAATATGCATAGAAGTATACATGGTATAGGTAAATGTCAGTAAGGTTCAGGAAGGGTTCAGTAAGTGGCTACTCGAGTGTAACCCCCCAGTAAATGCAAGGTTGTTAATGAGATAAGGAGGTAAGAGGTCAGAGGAAGGATACCAGCTGAGAGGGAGGCCAGGGGAAGTGAACTAGCTGAGAGGGAGATCAGGGAAAGTGAACTAGCTGAGAGGGAGGACAGGGAAAGTGAACTAGCTGAGAGGGAGGTCAGGGAAAGTGAACCAGCTGAGATAAAGGTCTGGGAAAGTGAACCAGCTGAGAGAGATGCCAGGGAAAGTTAACCAGCTGAGAGGGAGGTCAGGGAAAGTGAACCAACTGAGAGGGAGGCCAGGGAAAGTTAACCAACTGAGAGGGAGGCCAGGGAAAGTTAACCAACTGAGAGGGAGGCCAGGGAAAGAGAACCAACTGAGAGGGAAGTCAGAGAAAGTGAATCAGCTGAGAGGAAGGCCAGAGAAAGTGACCCTGCTGAGAGGGAGGCCAGGGAAAGTGAACCAGCTGAGGGAGGCCAAAGAAAGTGACCCAGCAGAGAGGGAGACCAGGGAAAGTGAACCAACTGAGAGGGAGGCCAGGGAAAGTGAACCAGCTGAGAGCGAGGCCAGGGAAAGTGAACCAGCTGAGAAGGAGACCAGGAAAGTGAATCAGCTGAGAGGGAGACCAGGGAAAGTGAACCAGCTGAGAGCCAGGGAAAGTGAACCAGCTGAGAAGGAGGCCAGGGAAAGTGAATCAGCTTAGAGGGAGACCAGGGAAAGTGAACCAGCTGAGGGAGGCCAAAGAAAGTGACCTAGCAGAGAGAGAGACTAGGGAAAGTGAACCAACTGAGAGCCAGGGAAAGTGAATCAGCTTAGAGGGAGACCAGGGAAAGTGAACCAGCTGAGAAGGAATCCAGGGAAAGTTAACCAGCTGAGAAGGAGGCCATGGAAAGTTTACCAACTGAGAGGGAGGCCAGGGAAAGTTAACCAGCTGAGAGGGAGGCCAGAGAAAGTGAACCAACTGAGTAGGAGGCCAGGGAAAGTGAACAAACTGAGAGGGAGGCCAGGGAAAGTTAACCAGCTGAGAGGGAGGCCAGGAAAAATGAACCAACTGAGAGGGAGGCCAGGGAAAGTTAACCAACTGAGAGGGAGGCCAGGAAAAGTAAACCTGGTGAGAGGGAGGCCAGGGAAAGTGAACCTGGTGAGAGGGAGGCCAGGAAAAGTAAACCTGGTGAGAGGGAGGCCAGGAAAAGTAAACCTGGTGAGAGGGAGGCCAGGAAATGTAAACCTGGTGAGAGGGAGGCCAGGAAAAGTAAACCTGGTGAGAGGGAGGCCAGGGAAAGTTTACCTGGTGAGAGGGAGGCCAGGAAAAGTAAACCTGGTAAGAGGGAGGCCAGGAAAGTAAACCTGGTGAGAGGGAGGCCAGGGAAAGTGAACCTGGTGAGAGGGAGGCCAGGAAAAGTAAACCTGGTAAGAGGGAGGCCAGGGAAAGTAAACCTGGTGAGAGGGAGGCCAGGGAAAGTAAACCTGGTGAGAGGGAGTCCAGGAAAAGTAAACCTGGTAAGAGGGAGGCCAGGGAAAGTAAACCTGGTGAGAGGGAGGCCAGGAAAAGTAAACCTGGTGAGAGGGAGGCCAGGAAAAGTAAACCTGGTAAGAGGGAGGCCAGGGAAAGTAAACCTGGTGAGAGGGAGGCCAGGGAAAGTGAACCTGGTGAGAGGGAGGCCAGGAAAAGTAAACCTGGTGAGAGGGAGGCCAGGAAAAGTAAACCTGGTGAGAGGGAGGCCAGGAAAAGTAAACCTGGTGAGAGGAAGGCCAGGGAAAGTGAACCAACTGAGAGGGAGGCCAGGAAAAGTAAACCTGGTGAGAGGGAGGCCAGGAAAAGTAAACCTGGTGAGAGGGAGGCCAGGAAAAGTAAACCTGGTAAGAGGGAGGCCAGGGAAAGTGAACCTGGTGAGAGGGAGGCCAGGGAAAGTAAACCTGGTAAGAGGGAGGCCAGGGAAAGTGAACCTGGTAAGAGGGAGGCCAGGGAAAGTGAACCTGGTAAGAGGGAGGCCAGGGAAAGTGAACCTGGTGAGAGGGAGGCCAGGAAAAGTAAACCTGGTGAGAGGGAGGCCAGGAAAAGTAAACCTGGTAAGAGGGAGGCCAGGGAAAGTGAACCTGGTGAGAGGGAGGCCAGGGAAAGTATACCTGGTGAGAGGAAAACGTCTCAGAATTGGCGACGCGTGCCAAGCCTGCCGCCGCGTTGTTCACGAATCCAAACAATGAAAGCATCCACCTCGTCGTACACGGTAGCTAGGTTGGTAGCGCACTCACCTCACACACTGAGGTCCGTGGTTCGATTCCAGGTACTGGTGAAATCATTAGGGTGTCTTTCCTTAGGGCACCTGCTGTCCCTGTTTACCTAGCAGTAAGTACCTGGGGTGTAGATGAATGGTTCAGAGAACCGACGAGTTGGTAAATTAGACACATATACAACACTTGGGTATCTTTATTGAGGAAACGTTTCGCCACACAGTGGCTTCATCAGTCCATACAAAGCAGAATCGTGAAGAACAGGAGGAGTTTGAGGTGGTCAGTCCCTCAATGAATGGACTGACAACATCGACTCAAGATTGAGGACTGACCACCTCAAACTCCTCCTGTTTTTCACGATTCTCCTTTGTATGGACTGATGAAGCCACTGTGTGGCGAAACGTTTCCTCAATAAAGATACCCAAGTGTTGCATATGTGTCTAATTTACCAAGTACCTGGGATGTTAGCTGACTGATGTGGGTCGCATCCTGGGGACAAATTAACCTAATTTGCCCGTAATGCTCTGCATAATCAGGGGCTTTCTATATAGTACGTCACTAATGTCATTCTCTTATGTATACGTTGTACATGTACTTGTAGAAATAGTGATTATCATCATCATCATTATTATTATTATATTATTATTATTATTATTATTATTATTATTATTATTATTATTATTATTATTATTATTATTTATTATTATTATTATTATTATTAATATTATTATTATTATTATTATTATTATTAGTAGTAGTAGTAGTAGTAGTAGTAGTAGTAGTAGTAGTAGTAGTATACGTAAGCTTTCTTCCGGCGTGAGACCAGGGAACAAACGGAACAATGCACTTGGATGTAGCTGGGAATCCAGTCAATGCATGGATTCAGAAGTTGGTATGACGATGCCACAGAGAGAGTGGCTTGAGTGGCTTGGAGCAAGCTACGCCGGGTGGCGGAGCGACGAGACGGTGTTACCGAGGGGGCTGCCAGGGGTGCAACCCACACTCAGTGAGTGCACCCACACTCTCACGCCCACACACACACACGGGACGACACCCGTGTGTGTGTGCTGGCCGGGGTGACACTGATGTACTCATGCATAAACACTGACACATGCTTCCTCACCGCGGACACGACACTCTTGCATCATTCAGTTCACTCATGTATAATTCAGGACACTCATGTATCACTAAGGACCCGGCACATTGAACATCACCCAGGACATCGTCACTATGTATCACCTAGGCCACAACACTGTCTCACCATGACACTGTATCATTAGGACAGTATCACCAGTATATTATGTATCACTAGGACACTATGTATCACTCAGGAGGAGGCTAAGATATAACACAGTACTCAGTGACTCTTGTAGAAACTTGTTTGTATTGGCCTCTTGTAAGTTGCACTCTGGGCAAGTACTGTTGACACCGACACTCTGAGACACTTCTCTCAGACTTACAAGTGGCTATGGTACAAATTTCTAGCTGATTGCAGTAAGGGAACCCCACACTGCCTACACAATACTAGAAGGGAGATTACTTACTTGAAAGAAAAGGGTGGTATGTGTCCTGGTCTTCCTTATATATAACCCCTCCTAACACCATGTGCAGTGGAGAAACTTTGTCTGCAAAAGATGGGGTAATTAGTGTCCTGCCTGCACCTCAGAGTTCCCTGGTTACTAGGATATCCCTTGAGTAATATATGCAGTAAGTAACACTAGCTTCCAGACTTGAACTTAGGAGACGACGCTGTTACATACCAACACAAGTCGTCCGTCCGCCTAAGACCCACAGATAACTCACTAACGTTTCCCCCAGGAAACTGGCCAGATACTGAGAGAAAGAAAGCCTAGTCTTACTGTGACAGGGTCTGGATGGAGGCAGATGTCCACGGTACTTCAGGATCTCCTCCGTGGCCCCAGGACAGATGTTGGGTCACGTGGGGTGTGCTGCCTAATCTCAGCACGACTTGTCCGTGTGGGGTCTGCTCTGGTAAGGACGTAGGTCATAATTCCTGACCACCACACTGCCTAGATTCGTGTGGGCTGCCAGTTGTCTCTAGCTAACATAACCTAATGCTTGCCTATTCAGGCCTATAACTACCTATATTAGGGTGCTAGAGCTACACTATTAATACCTAACGTTGCCTTAATAATCTTACTATTAGTTTCTATCTGTACAAACTTGCCTAGGTGTTCCTAGGTGGATAAATCTATCAATTAAAATATACACAATAGTCACCTTCAAAAGCTGGAGTGTGTAGTTGTTTTGGTTGGGAGTGTGGGTTTATAAACTCCGAGGGCCGATCCACGATATGTAAGGCTTTTACGGCTCACTTACCCTGTGGAACTTTTAGTGACTAAAAAAGTTTCCACAACTCTCAAGATCATACTGGGGTGAGAGATATGGGAAGAAGTGCAAAATAAACCTGGTGAAAAGCAGGGATGTAGTGGGCAAAATAAGGGAACACTATATCAACATCCGTGGCCCCAAATTATTCAGCATCTTACCAGAAGATATCAGAAACACTGCTTGAGTAGACTCTACCTAGCATGCGGCAGGAGGCTCACTCAGTGCTCCTCTGTTCTTATGTCAAGTAATGGCAGTGCTTTGGTTGGACAGTATCTATTTGCGATTGATACTGCGCCTAGTTTAGGATAAACAGAAGAAGCTCAAGTGATATGGTTTATGATTCACGAGGAATGTTGACAGAATGGTACGAATATCATGGTAAACATGAACTAACCAGTAAGAACTTTGTACAAATACAAGTATGTTTATATTCCGACAGATTGTTGGAATAAAACTCATTTGCACAAGACGTTTATTGCAGGAGATACGTCGTAACTCCTGCAATAAACGTCTTGATTGTGCATATGAGTTTTATTTTAACAATCTGCTGGTATGAACATACCTGTATTTGTACAAAGTTCTTACTGGATAGTTCATATTTACCATGACATTCTTACGAGGCTGTCAATACCCCTGGTGAATCATAAACCATATCACTTGAGCCTCTCTTGTTTATCCCAAACTCGTCTCCATGTAAACAGTCTATTTGTCTCAAGTTCCAAGCGGTGGTATTATCTTACACCAGGTATTATCTTACCAGAGGGGAGGTAGGAAGTGGTCAATAGTACACTCACACACATTGCCACCTTCCCAACAAATGTAGGGTGACCTAAGGAAGAAAACAGTTACTCAGTATCAATCCGAGGAAGTTGTTCAATTGTATTGCATAAAACCAGACCCCTGTACCTCAGTACACGTGATTGGAACAGTGCAGAGTGCGGTACAACTTTGTAATGTAGTTAAAATATCAGCAGTGAAGATCTGAAGCGAATCAGAAGAGCCGCTCACAAATCATCATATGGAAATTATTATCCCAATTCCGTTAATAAAAAAATGGAAAATTAGGTTATATACAGGCCAAATCTAGCTCAAACCTTCCATTAAGAAGCTTCAGCTTTGAGGCTAAACTGAAGAGACTTTCTCTTATTATCTCAGAGAGACTAATATCCTGGAAATTGGAAAGTTTATCCTCAATAAATATTAAAAAATGTTATAAAACTTGATTTTATTGCATTTTTTGACGATTTAAGGCATTTTCAAGGATTTTCTGAAAAACTATTTTTTTTAGATAAAATACACCTATGAGTAAGCTTTCTAAAAGAAAATCTTAAAATGCATTTTTTTTGTTCTTTTCTTCTTATTTATATTCTATTTAAAACTTTACTAGTCTATACAATTTTTTTAATAAATCCAATTTGTCAAAAATTGCTGGCATATTGGCACCGCTCACAGCCCAAAATAAATACAAACACTTTTTATTATACACCAGTGTTTATGGTTTGAAGCCGATCAAAAGAGGCATTTTTTAGTTATTTATTGGGAAACAATTTATTTAATTAAATTGGAAAATTGAAATTTACACATCTGAAAATGAGCGCCAAGCTTTGTCTTAAATGCCCATCAATGATAAAAGTTTGAAGCTGATCAGAAAAGGCATTCTCCAGTAACTGATTTGAAGCCAACGATTTCAAGTCTTATTAACAATTTCATTAAAATTTCAACTTTTTTCCCTACTCACACTAAACTTATGTAGCATCATCCTTCTTATAGACTCCCTCATTAATGATTTGAAGCCAATCATAAGAATCATTCTTTTGTTATTGAATAAAAATGAATGCCACTATTTATTCAATAAAAATAAAATAAAAATAATGGAACTTTTGCCGCCCAATAAGAACAGGAACCTTGCAGTCAGGAAACCACACCAGTGGCGAAAATTTGAAGCCGATCGGAAGAAGCATTCACCAGTTATGACAAGGATTCGAACGATTCAAAGTTTTAAACTATTTTACCTTGGAAATATAAACACATAAGCAGTATAATGTGATCCTTTATTGACAACGTTTCGCCCACACAGTGGGCTTTATGAAGATCTGTTTGTGCCTTGATAAAGCCCACTGTGTGGGCGAAACGTTGTCACTAAAGGATCACATTATACTGCTTATGTGTTTATATTTCCATTGTGTCGGTATTTTATACCATTTAATTCTATTTTACCTTACTTAAAATTGGCCAACATATAAACAAAACTTGATTGGTATTATCATGGGTATATGATGAGTCAACCAGCAGATACTAAAACCGTTCAGAAGAGGTTAACTGAAATTTATCTCGTGTGATTTAACGGGAATATGAATTTCACACCATTTTACAGAAACAAAGGTCAACTCTGCACCAACACACTTGAATCTCACTCTCGCTGTCGGTGAATTAGGAGACATTATTTTTGAACGTTTGAAGCTACGCCACTGTGGATTTTGGAACTTGCTGGAGTCATTCCAGGATGCTAGGTATGGGTTCAGTAAATACTGTCACAGGGCGCCTGCACGCGCCATTTGTTCCAGGAAAATGTTCCTGAAAATTTGAAACTGATGGATGAAGCCTCTTCGAGTTATGAGCGAAAGTAAAACAACAGAGAGTTACAGGAAGAAAATTCTGGCAAGCATTTAGTAGTGCCCTCCGGGGGTACATAGTACCCCCCCCCAACTCTAACTTATCAATTTTTAATATATTTTATTCATTAGAAATTTTTAAATATTATCTTTTTTGAAACAAAACAAAAACAAGGGACACTCTAAAATGTTTTGCTCTATGAGTGAAGGTGATAACCAGAGTTAACTAGAGGATCCGTGAGTGAAGGTGATAACCAGAGTTAATTAGAGGAGCCGTGAGTGAAGGTGATAACCAGAGTTAACTAGAGGAGCCTTGAGTGAAGGTGATAACCAGAGTTAACTAGAGGAGCCTTGAGTGAAGGTGATAACCAGAGTTAACTAGAGGAGCCGTGAGTGAAGGTGATAACCAGAGTTAACTAGAGGAGCCGTGAGTGAAGGTGATAACCAGAGTTAACTAGAGGAGCCTTGAGTGAAGGTGATAACCAGAGTTAACTAGAGGAGCCTTGAGTGAAGGTGATAACCAGAGTTAACTAGAGGAGCCGTGAGTGAAGGTGATAACCAGAGTTAACTAGAGGAGCCGTGAGTGAAGGTGATAACCAGAGATAACTAGAGGATCCGTGAGTGAAGGTGATAACCAGAGTTAATTAGAGGAGCCGTGAGTGAAGGTGATAACCAGAGTTAACTAGAGGATCCGTGAGTGAAGGTGATAACCAGAGTTAATTAGAGGAGCCGTGAGTGAAGGTGATAACCAGAGTTAACTAGAGGAGCCTTGAGTGAAGGTGATAACCAGAGTTAACTAGAGGAGCCTTGAGTGAAGGTGATAACCAGAGTTAACTAGAGGAGCCGTGAGTGAAGGTGATAACCAGAGTTAACTAGAGGAGCCGTGAGTGAAGGTGATAACCAGAGTTAACTAGAGGAGCCTTGAGTGAAGGTGATAACCAGAGTTAACTAGAGGAGCCTTGAGTGAAGGTGATAACCAGAGTTAACTAGAGGAGCCGTGAGTGAAGGTGATAACCAGAGTTAACTAGAGGACCGTGAGTGAAGGTGATAACCAGAGATAACTAGAGGATCCGTGAGTGAAGGTGATAACCAGAGTTAACTAGAGGAGCCGTGAGTGAAGGTGATAACCAGAGTTAACTAGAGGAGCCTTGAGTGAAGGTGATAACCAGAGTTAATAGAGAGCCGTGAGTGAAGGTGATAACCAGAGTTAACTAGAGGAGCCGTGCGTGAAGGTGATAGCCAGAGTAACTAGAGGATCCGTGAGTGAAGGTGATAACCAGAGTTAATAGAGGAGCCGTGAGTGAAGGTGATAACCAGAGTTAACTAGAGGAGCCTTGAGTGAAGGTGATAACCAGAGTTAACTAGAGGAGCCGTAGTGAAGGTGATAACCAGAGTTAACTAGAGGAGCCTTGAGTGAAGGTGATAACCAGAGTTAACTAGAGGAGCCGTGAGTGAAGGTGATAACCAGAGTTAATTAGAGGAGCCGTGAGTGAAGGTGATAACCAGAGTTAACTAGAGGAGCCTTGAGTGAAGGTGATAACCAGAGTTAACTAGAGGAGCCGTGAGTGAAGGTGATAACCAGAGTTAACTAGAGGAGCCTTGAGTGAAGGTGATAACCAGAGTTAACTAGAGGAGCCGTGAGTGAAGGTGATAACCAGAGTTAACTAGAGGATCCGTGAGTGAAGGTGATAACCAGAGTTAATTAGAGGAGCCGTGAGTGAAGGTGATAACCAGAGTTAACTAGAGGAGCCGTGAGTGAAGGTGATAACCAGAGATAACTAGAGGATCCGTGAGTGAAGGTGATAACCAGAGTTAATTAGAAGAGCCGTGAGTGAAGGTGATAACCAGAGTTAACTAGAGGAGCCTTGAGTGAAGGTGATAACCAGAGTTAACTAGAGGAGCCTTGAGTGAAGGTGATAACCAGAGTTAACTAGAGGAGCCGTGAGTGAAGGTGATAACCAGAGTTAACTAGAGGAGCCGTGAGTGAAGGTGATAACCAGAGATAACTAGAGGATCCGTTAGTGAAGGTGATAACCAGAGTTAATTAGAGGAGCCGTGAGTGAAGGTGATAACCAGAGTTAACTAGAGGAGCCTTGAGTGAAGGTGATAACCAGAGTTAACTAGAGGAGCCGTGAGTGAAGGTGATAACCAGAGTTAACTAGAGGAGCCTTGAGTGAAGGTGATAACCAGAGTTAACTAGAGGAGCCGTGAGTGAAGGTGATAACCAGAGTTAACTAGAGGAGCCGTGAGTGAAGGTGATAACCAGAGTTAACTAGAGGAGCCGTGAGTGAAGGTGATAACCAGAGTTAACTAGAGGAGCCGTGAGTGAAGGTGATAACCAGAGATAACTAGAGGAGCCGTGAGTGAAGGTGATAACCAGAGATAAAAAAAAAAAAAAAAAAAAAAAAAAAAAAAAAAAAAAAAAAAAAAAAAAAAAAAAAAAAAAAAAAAAAAAAAAAAAAAAAAAAAAAAAAAAAAAAAAAAAAAAAAAAAAAAAAAAAAAAAAAAAAAAAAAAAAAAAAAAAAAAAAAAAAAAAAAAAAAAAAAAAAAAAAAAAAAATCTGTGATCCTCAGTTTCTTGAAGCAGAAATTTCCACTCTTCATAATTCTTTTTCCCGCCTGGGCTACCCTTCCCATTTCATAGACTCTGCTTTCTCTGTGCTAAACGGACTTTCTTCTCTCCTAAACCCTCTACTCCTGAGAACTCTCCAGTCCTCTGCCTTCCCTACATCTCTGGTCTCTCTAATCTCAGCAACTCTCTCCGTTCCTTAGACATCAAACTTACCTTTCGCCAAACTAACACTCTTCGCACTAATCTAGTTCATACCTCCCTACCTCCACAGATTCTCCTGGTGTCTACTCTATTTCTTGCTCCTCCTGTCCTCTTCAGTACTTCGGAGAAACTGGCCGATCTCTTTCTGACAGACTCAGGAGCACAAAAATAGTGTTAGGCTTGCCGACACTAATAATGCTCTTTTCTGTCATGTCAGAGATCACAGTCATCCCATTGATTGGTCTTCTGCTAAAACTGTCTACCCTACGTCTAACTTTCATAGTCGCCGCCTGGTTGAATCCTCCCTTATACACAACTTTCCCTGTATGAATCTTAGCCCTGGCTTTGTCTCTGTTGATGCTTTCCTCTCTCATTACATTGTTAAATGCTCTAAACTTCAGAACACCCGTGACTTAACCTGATTCCTTCCTGTCTTATCTTCCCCTTCTCCTTTTTTCTCCTTGGGTTTCCTTTCTTTCTGTTCTTTCTTTTGCCTTGTATTTTCCTTCATTTTTCGCTTTTCTTCCCTCTCTACCCCCTTGCGGGTCGCTAGCCTCATAGCAGTGCTCCTTCCCATATGACTGTCTACTCTACTACCTTTACTACTACCTTTACTACTACCACTACTCCTACATTTCCCCACTCTCTTGTACCCTCCCTGTCTGCCTGCCTATAAATACCCTTCCTCTGTCTCTGTGTGTTAGTGTGACTTTGTAAATGGTCCAAGTCGGGCCGAAACGTCGTCGTAAGCTCCTCTCTTTTATATGTGCGGGTTGTGTGTGTATTGTTCCAGTCACGGTATTGTGCCTTTTTTGTTATTTAACTAGAAGAGCCGTGAGTGAAGGTGATAACCAGAGTTAACTAGAAGAGCCGTGAGTGAAGGTGATAACCAGAGTTAACTAGAAGAGCCGTGAGTGAAGGTGATAACCAGAGTTAACTAGAAGAGCCGTGAGTGAAGGTGATAACCAGAGTTAACTAGAAGAGCCGTGAGTGAAGGTGATAACCAGAGTTAACTAGAGGAGCCGTGAGTGAAGGTGATAACCAGAGTTAACTAGAAGAGCCGTGAGTGAAGGTGATAACCAGAGTTAACTAGAAGAGCCGTGAGTGAAGGTGATAACCAGAGTTAACTAGAAGAGCCGTGAGTGAAGATGATAACCAGAGTTAACTAGAAGAGCCGTGAGTGAAGGTGATAACCAGAGATAACTAGAAGAGCCGTGAGTGAAGATGATAACCAGAGTTAACTAGAAGAGCCGTGAGTGAAGGTGATAACCAGAGTTAACTAGAAGAGCCGTGAGTGAAGGTGATAACCAGAGATAACTACAGGAGCCGGAGACTCAACCAGAAAGCGTTCGGATGGAGGTCATAGCGCTCAAAAAATATTGACGAATGAGAATAAATACTCTCCATCGAAACCCAGGAAAAATGCTGGGCTTTTCATCCATGGAGTGTGCTTGTCCGTGAGTGTGCTTAAGAGACACAAGTCATCAGAGCACAATCCCTCGAATCCCCCTACCTCGTAAAGGGGTTTCAACTTTGATGAAACTCCCGTATTAAAGAGGGAAGATCAGACCTGTGCCGTCAACTACCATCATTACTTTGTTGATATTGGATAAATAAATGAATGGAGACCATTACGAAGAACATAATAAATTTTAAGGAAGATAAATTAATAATTGGAAATTAATGTGAATTTTATATAATCAATGGGAAACATTTATCAAGATGATTAGAAACAAATGAGATCATATCAGCTTTAATGTCTCCTGCATCTTCACCTGTTTCCGGGTTTGATAAACCTCTCGGTTTATGTTGCTTGTTGAAACTAAACCACATTGTCTTGAATTGCTTGAAAATCTAAATTTTCTAACTTGATGTTGTCGGTAATGATTTAGTAATCACAGCCTACACCATAATTTCGGTGGCATCAGGCTAACCATTGCATATTTTTATCCGTTTTTTTTTTTTTTTTTTTTGCTGAAATAGAATACAATCAGAGAAAAAATGACACGTGAACAAATTCTTTAGGCAGTTTAATGGCAACGTTACAGCATCTCAGCCATACTGGCTGAGATGAATCAGACATCACTACATGGCTCTGAAGGCGTAACCTGACCTATCAATTGCTTTTTACCTAACTTGTTTTTTGCTTATACCTGATCTGAACACTCGTAACTCACATGTACCTCGGCCCTATATATACATAATGCATTCTTTTGTTCTCTGTGTATCACTGGAGTGAACAAGGTCCCAAGAGCTTGTCTTCGGTGTTTGCTCACCGAAGACTGGTCCTGTCAAATACCTATTACTTGAGTGTTAGAGTGTTCAGCAGAGGTTTGTGGTTATAGGAAAGTGGGTGCGGGAGGGAAGAAGAGCGATTGGTGGAATGATGATGTAAAGAGAGTAGTAAGGGAGGAAAAGTTAGCATATGAGAGGTTTTTACAAAGTAGAAGTGATGCAAGGATGGAAGAGTATATGGAGAGAAAAAGAGAGGTTAAGAGAGTGGTGAAGCAATGTAAAAAGAGAGCAAATGAGAGAGTGGGTGAGATGTTATCAACAAATTTTGTTGAAAATAAGAAAAAGTTTGGAGTGAAATTAATAAGCTGAGGAAGCCTAGGAACAAATGGATTTGACAGTTAAAAATAGGAGAGAATATTTTGAGGAGTTGTTAAATGTTGATGAAGACAGGGAAGCTGTGATTTTCTGTATAGGACAAGGAGGAATAACATCTTGTAGTAGTGAAGAGGAGCGAGTTGTGAGTGAGGGGAAAGTTCGGGAGGCAATGGGTAGAATGAAAGGGGGTAAGGCAACTGGGATTGATGGGATAAAGATAGAATTGTTGAAAGCAGGTGGGGATACAGTTCTGGAGTGTTTGATGCTTTTATTTATTAAATGAATGGAAGAGGGTAAGGTACCTAGGGATTGGCAGAGAGCACGCATAGTTCCTTTGTATAAAGGCAAAAGGGACAACAGAGAGTGTAAAAATTATAGGGGAATAACTCTATTGAGTATACCTGGTAAAGTGTATGGTAGAGTTACTAGTGAAAGAATAAAGAGTAAGACGGAGAGCAGGATAGCAGATAACAAACAGGCTTTAGGCAGAGTAGGGGGTGTGTAGACCAAGTGTTTACAGTGAAACATATAGGTAAACAGTATTTAAATAAGGGTAAAGAGGTTTTTTTGGCATTTATCGATTTGGAAAAGGCGTATGACAGGGTGGATAGGGGGGCATTGTGGCAGATGTTGCAAATGTATGTAGTAGGAGGTAGGTTATTGAAAGCGGTGAAATTTTTTTAAGAGGATAGTGAGGCTCAGTTTAGAGTATGTAAGAGAGAGGGAGATTATTTCCCTGTAAAAGTAGGCCTTAGACAAGGATGTGTGATGTCACCATGGTTATTCAATATATTTATAGATGGAGTTGTAAGAGAAGTGAACGCTCGGGTGTTGGCAAGAGGTGTAGGGTTAAAAGATAAAGAATCTAACACAATGTGGGAGTTGTCACAGTTGCTGTTTGCTGATGACACTGTACTTTTCAGAGATTCTGAAGAGAAGTTGCAGAGGATGGTGGATGAGTTTGGTAGGGCATGTAAAAGAAAAAAATATAAAGTGAATATTGAATAGAGTAAGGTGATGATGATAACAAAAAAATAGGTAACGAAAGACTGGATATCAGATTGGAGGGAGAGAGTATGGAGGAGGTGAATGTATTCAGATATTTAGGAGTGGACATGTCAGCATATGGGTATATGAAAGATTAGGTGAATCATAGAATTAACGATTGGAAAAAGGTGAGTGGTGCACTGAGGAGTCTGTGGAGACAAAGAACTTTGTCCATGGAAGCAAAAGGGAAAATGTATGAGAGTATAGTTATACCAACACTCTTATATAGGTGCAAAGCATGGGTGGTGAATGTTGCAACAAGGAGAAGGCTGGAGGCAGTGGAAAAGTCATGTCTGAGGGCAGAGTGTGGTGTGAATATAATGAAACAATTTGTAGTTTGGAAATTAGAGAGGAGGTGCTGGATTACCAAAACTATTATCCAGAGGGCTGAGGAGGGGTTGTTGAGGTGGTTTGGACATGTAGAGAGGAAGGAAAAAAATAATTACTTCGAGAGTATAACTCTGTAGTGGAGGGAAGGCGGGGTAGAGGTCGACCTAGAAAAGATTGGAGGCAGGGGTAAAGGAGGTTTTGTGTGCGAGGGACTTTGACTTCCAGCAAGCATGCGTGACCATGTTAGATAGGAGCGAATGGAGACAAAGGGTTTTTATTACTTGACGTGCTGTTGGAGAGTGAACAGGGTAATATTTATGAAGGGATTCAGGGAAACCGGCAGGCCGGACTTTAGTGAGATGGGAAGTACAGTGTCTGGCAAGACAGTGATGGAGTGAAT
Organism: Cherax destructor; assembly: GCA_009830355.1. Classification (NCBI taxonomy): domain Eukaryota; kingdom Metazoa; phylum Arthropoda; class Malacostraca; order Decapoda; family Parastacidae; genus Cherax; species Cherax destructor. The sequence continues at coordinate 62,829 of WNWK01003166.1, forward strand.
GATAATGAAAGTTTTTCTTTGTCGGGCCTCAGTACCTTGAGTGAGAGAGAGAGAGAGAGAGAGAGAGAGAGAGAGAGAGAGAGAAGAGAGAGAGAGAGAGAGAGAGAGAAGAGAGAGAGAAGAGAGAGAGAGGAAACTCCATTTCAGGTGGAAAGGGAAAGAATGTATGAACAAGTGATAGAGTATCATCGATTGTAAGAGTGGCAAAAAGGTGTTGCTGTGACTGGAAGTCTGTGAGGTAGATCAGTGAGTGCTGGTGAGGTAGATCAGTGAGTGCTGGTGAGGTAGATCAGTGAGTGCTGGTGAGGTAGATCAGTGAGTGCTGGTGAGGTAGATCAGTGAGTGCTGGTGAGGTAGATCAATGAGTGCTGGTGAGGTAGATCATGAGTGCTGGTGAGGGATCAGTGAGGGTGAGGTAGATCAGTGAGTGCTGGTGAGGTAGATCAGTGAGTGCTGGTGAGGTAGATCAGTGAGTGCTGGTGAGGGATCATGAGTGCGGTGAGGTAGATCAGTGAGTGCTGGTGAGGTAGATCAGTGAGTGCTGGTGAGGTAGATCAGTGAGTGCTGGTGAGGTAGATCAGTGAGTGCTGGTGAGGTAGATCAGTGAGTGCTGGTGAGGTAGATCAGTGAGTGCTGGTGAGGTAGATCAGTGAGTGCTGGTGAGTAGATCATGAGTGCTGGTGAGTAGATCAGTGAGTGCTGGTGAGGTAGATCAGTAAGTGCTGGTGAGGTAGATCAGTGAGTGCTGGTGAGGTAGATCAGTGAGTGCTGGTGAGTTAGATCAGTGAGTGCTGGTGAGGTAGATCAGTGAGTGCTGGTGAGGTAGATCAGTGAGTGCTGGTGAGGTAGATCAGTGAGTGCTGGTGAGGTAGATCAGTGAGTGCTGGTGAGGTAGATCAATGAGTGCTGGTGAGGTAGATCAATGAGTGCTGGTGAGGTAGATCAGTGAGTGCTGGTGAGGTAGATCAGTGAGTGCTGGTGAGGTAGATCAGTGAGTGCTGGTGAGGTAGATCAGTGAGTGCTGGTGAGGTAGATCAGTGAGTGCTGGTGAGGTAGATCAGTGAGTGCTGGTGAGTATATGCACTGAAATTGCGTCTTCCAGAACTCCAACAGAACGTCAAATTCCAGTCTAAGAGCACACTCACCCATGCTTGCTAGAAGCTTGACTCACTATCACTGAAACCCTCACCCGTGCTTGCTAGAAGCTTGATTCACTATCACTGAAAGCCTCACCCATGCTTGCTAGAAGCTTGATTCACTATCACTGAAAGCCTCACCCGTGATTGCTAGAAGCTTGATTCACTATCACTGAAAGCCTCACCCATGCTTGCTAGAAGCTTGATTCACTATCACTGAAAGCCTCACCCGTGATTGCTAGAAGCTTGATTCACTATCACTGAAAGCCTAACCCATGCTTGCTAGAAGCTTGATTCACTATCACTGAAAGCCTCACCCATGCTTGCTAGAAGCTTGATTCACTATCACTGAAACCCTCACCCATGCTTGCTAGAAGCTTGATTCACTATCACTGAAACCCTCACCCATGCTTGCTAGAAGCTTGATTCACTATCACTTAAACCCTCACCCGTGATTGCTAGAAGCTTGATTCACTATCACTGAAAGCCTAACCCATGATTGCTAGAAGCTTGATTCACTATCACTGAAACACTCAACCGTGATTGCTAGAAGCTTGATTCACTATCACTGAAACCCTCACCCGTGATTGCTAGAAGCTTGATTCACTATCACTGAAACCCTCACCCATGCTTGCTTGAAGCTTGATTCACTATCACTGAAACCCTCACCCATGCTTGCTAGAAGCTTGATTCACTATCACTGAAACCCTCAACAATGCTTGCTAGAAGCTTGATTCACTATCACTGAAACCCTCATCCGTGATTGCTAGAAGATTGATTCACTATCACTGAAACCCTCACCCATGCTTGCTAGAAGCTTGATTCACTATCACTGAAAGCCTCACCCGTGATTGCTAGAAGCTTGATTCACTATCACTGAAAGCCTCACCCATGCTTGCTAGAAGCTTGATTCACTATCACTGAAAGCCTCACCCATGCTTGCTAGAAGCTTGATTCACTATCACTGAAACCCTCACCTATGCTTGCTAGAAGCTTGATTCACTATCACTGAAACCCTCACCCGTGATTGCTAGAAGCTTGATTTACTATCACTGAAACCCTCACCCATGCTTGCTAGAAGCTTGATTCACTATCACTGAAACCCTCACCCATGCTTGCTGGAAGCTTGATTCACTATCACTGAAACCCTCACCCATGCTTGCTAGAAGCTTGATTCACTATCACTGAAACCCTCACCCATGCTTGCTGGAAGCTTGATTCACTATCACTGAAACCCTCACCCATGTTGCTAGAAGCTTGATTCACTATCACTGAAACCCTCACCCATGCTTGCTAGAAGCTTGATTCACTATCACAGAAACCCTCACCCATGCTTGCTAGAAGCTTGATTCACTATCACAGAAACCCTCACCCATGCTTGCTGGAAGCTTGATTCACTATCCCTGATACCCTCACCCATGCTTGCTAGAAGCTTGATTCACTATCACTGAAACCCTCACCCATGCTTGCTGGAAGCTTGATTCACTATCACTGATACCCTCACCCATGCTTGCTAGAAGCTTGATTCACTGTCACAGAAACCCTCACCCATTCTTGCTGGAAGCTTGATTCACTATCACTGAAACCCTCACCCATGCTTGCTAGAAGCTTGATTCACTATCACTGAAACCATCATCCATGCTTGCTAGAAGCTTGATTCACTCTCACTGAAACCCTCACCAATGCTTGCTGGAAGCTTGATTCACTATCACTGAAACCCTCACCCATGCTTGCTAGAAGCTTGATTCACTATCACTGAAACCCTCACCCATGCTTGCTAGAAGCTTGATTCACTATCACTGAAACCCTCACCTATGCTTGCTAGAAGCTTGATTCACTATCACTGAAACCCTCACCCATGCTTGCTGGAAGCTTGATTCACTATCACAGAAACCCTCACCCATGCTTGCTGGAAACTTGATTCACTATCACTGATACCCTCACCCATGCTTGCTAGAAGCTTGATTCACTATCACAGAAACCCTCACCCATGCTTGCTAGAAGCTTGATTCACTGTCACAGAAACCCTCACCCATTCCTGCTGGAAGCTTGATTCAGTATCACTGAAACCCTCACCCATGCTTGCTAAAAGCTTGATTCACTATCACTGAAAACATCACCCATGCTTGCTAGAAGCTTGATTCACTATCACTGAAACCCTCACCAATGCTTGCTGGAAGCTTGATTCACTATCACTGAAACCCTCACCCATGCTTGCTAGAAGCTTGATTCACTATCACTGAAACCCTCACCCATGCTTGCTAGAAGCTTGATTCACTATCACTGAAACCCTCACCTATGCTTGCTAGAAGCTTGATTCACTATCAATGAAACCCTCACCCATGCTTGCTGGAAGCTTGATTCACTATCATAGAAACCCTCACCCATGCTTGCTAGAAGCTTGATTCACTATCACTGAAACCCTCACCCATGCTTGCTGGAAGCTTGATTCACTATCATAGAAACCCTCACCCATGCTTACTAGAAGCTTGATTCACTATCAATGAAACCCTCACCTATGCTTGCTGGAAGCTTGATTCACTATCATAGAAACCCTCACCCATGCTTGCTAGAAGCTTGATTCACCATCACTGAAACCCTCACCCATGCTTGCTAGAAGCTTGATTCACTATCACTGACACCTTCACCCATGCTTGCTAGAAGCTTGATTCACTATCACTGAAACCCTCACCCATGCTTGCTGGAAGCTTGATTCACTATCACTGAAAGACTCTCTCACACTTATATATATGGGGACTATTTCTACATAAATTATTTCTTGAAAATATTTATTCCTGCGCTATAATTTTTGTATCAACTTCAAACAACTAGTGAATATTGCTGTCATATATTATAGCCCAGCTGGTTCAGTATAATATATGATATTTTTCTGGAAATGGTTTACCACTGAGTGGTAGACTGGACACAGTACTGACATCCTTCACGTCCATCACATGTTGGACACACTACCAGTGTCCCCTCACATGTTGAATACATTATCAGTGTCCCCTCACATGTTGGACACACTGCTAGTGTCCCCTCACATGTTGGTTACATTATCAGTGTCCTCTCACATGTTTGTTACATTGCCAGTGTCTCTCACATGTTGGATACATTGCCAGTGTCCCCTTACATGTTGGATAAATTATCAGTGTCTGTCACATGTTGGACACACTGCCAGTGTCCCCTTACATGTTGGATACATTATCAGTGTCTCTCACATATTGGATACATTATCAGTGTTTCTCACATCTTGGATTCATCGTCAGGTCTCACATGTTGGATACATTGCCAGTGTCTCATATGTTGGGTACATCGTCAGTAGTGGAAGACTTGAGTAGGACAGTGAGGATATCAAGCATCAACACAACTCATAGGGCAGTGAGGATACCTTTGATATACCTTTGAAGAGTTTCGAGAGTATCTACTCTCTGAGCCCGGCCATGGGCCAGGCTCGTCTGGTGCTTGCCTGGTCAACCAGGCTGTTGCTGCTGGAGGCCCGCTGCCCCACATATCCATCACAGCCTGGTTGATCTGGCACCCGATGAAGACACTTGTCCACTTTCCTCTTGAAGGCTTCTACACTGGTTCCAGCGATGTTTCGGATATCTTCTGGTAAGATGTTGAATAGTCTGGGACCCTGGATGTTAATACAGTGCTCCCGTATTGTCCCCACCGCACCCCTGCTCCTCACTGGGTTTATTTTACACTTTCTCCCATATCTCTCACTCCAGTATGTTGTTATGGCAGTGTGCAGATTTGGGACCAGGCCCTCAAGTACTTTCCATGTATATATTATCATGTATCACTCTCTCCTCCGCTCCAATGAGTACATGTTCAAGACTTGAAGGCGTTCCCAATAATTTAGATGTTTCAATGGCTCAGTGTGAGCCGTAAACGATCTATGATATTTGTTCCATATCTGATATTTCTCCTGCCCTGAACGGGGCGCCCCCGTCAGCACTGAGCAATATTCTAAGTGAGGGAGCACTAGCGATTTGAATAGTGTCACCATCGGCATTATTTCCCTTGTTTTGAAAGTTCTCAATACCCACCCCGTCATCTTCCTGGCTGTTGTGATCTTTGTCTTGTTATGGTCTTTAAAAGACAGATCAGCAGACATAATTATTCCCAAGTCCTTTACGTGTTCCTTTCGTTCTATGTGTTGACCCTCTTGCGTTTTGTATATAGTGTTCCTTTTGAGTTCTTCATTTTTTCCATACCTCAGCAGCTGGAACTTATCACCATTGAACGTCATGTTGTTCTCCACTGCCCACTGGAAGACCCTGCTTATGTCTTCCTGTAATTTTTCAGTGTCTTCTACCGTAGTGACTTTCATGCTTATTTTAGTGTCATCTGCAAATGATGATACAATATCATCAAGCAGCAACACAACTCATAGGACAGTGAGGATATCATCAAGTAGAAACACAACTCATAGGGCAGTGAGGATACCATCAAATAGCAACACAACTCATCGCAAATACTCAAAAATTTCAGCAGCTGCGTAAGTTTAAATAAAATATGTTTGTTCATTACCTTGAAGAGTTGATAAATACGGAAGATTTACGTGCAAGGGAAGGTTTTCAGATTTTTGCCACCGAAGTGTCTAGTTTATTGTGCACCCCATATCCATCCTGTGGACGGTAGTGCAAGAACATATGGATACACAAAAGGCCTAGGAACTAGGCCCCAAAAGGGTTTCAAGTGTACATTTGGATTTATATCTACAGTTCACTTATCTGTTATAAGCAAATTTAGAAAATTTGCTTAGTATATCTGGTATCTTATTTTCATTAATAAGATATCTTGACATGCCAGGGAAGTGAGTGGGTGTTCACTGGGAACCTTCCACAGTATGACCTAAGTTGGGACTTTCTGTATTACTTAAACTCTCTTTTACATTATCACCATCATAGTTCTCATTAAATGGTTATATGAACATATTTTTTTAAGAGGTGGACCGGTAAGCCAGCGGAAGGCCTCGATCAGCTATCCAGAAGCTCCAACGGCTGGTCATCATCTAAGACTCACGTCAGGAAACACTTGTCCTGTTTTCTGACGATCCTTACCTAACCTAACCTAAGCATCATAGTACACACGCTGAGGTTACAGTACTTTATTCACACAGCCAGACTCAATATTTGGAGTCTGGCTGTGTGGATAATGTATTATGTACTCTGATACCGAGTTTCCAGGTTCGAATCCTGCTGTGGACTGAGAGATAATGTTTGTCAATAACTTCGCCTGTTTGCAAATTGTTAAGTGCACCAGGAAGTGTATGTCTTTCATCGTCTATGCTCTGAGAATTTATTTTAACCCATATTTTAGAGATCAGTTTCTTCTTGATTGTTTGTGTACAGTAACTGGCGACCTTAATGAGTCTCGTTCAGTTGAGAAACTTTAAAGTTAATACACCAGCTAATTAACTTTTATTATTATAGTTACTGGCAGTAGGATGTTGTGGCTAGAATGTGTAAATGCCAAGCTTCAAACACAGTCAGAGTGGAGATCAAATTACTTAACATATTCAGAGGGAAGTACACAACCAAACTTACATCGCCTGGGAAGTGGGAGGTTATCAGGTTTGATCCAAGGAAGGAGAGGGTTGCTGTAGTTTATGAATCAAGAACCCTGTACCAGTATCAAGACTCAACCTTCCTTCTTCCCCGGACATTGATGGAAGATACAAGTATAGTATTGATGTCGTCACGGTAGTAATGCTGGAGCCGTGGCTGGTGAGAGCTCTGAGGGCTCTTGATCCAAGACACTGGAGGACAACTCCAGTTCTTTGAATCAATAGGTCTTTAATGCCAATAAAACTGTCCATTCCCTTGAAGGGACTCGCTATTGAAGGTATTAATGTGGACACAGTTGGTGACGCTGGAGTCGTGGTTGGTAGACCTCTGCTCCATCACAAAAGTTCACAGTTGGTGACGCTGGAGTCGTGGTTGGTAGACCTCTGCTCCATCACAAAGGTTCACAGTTGGTGATGCTGGAGTCGTGGTTGGTAGACCTCTCGTCCATCACAAAGGTTCACAGATGTTGATGCTGGAGTCGTGGTTGATATACCTCTGCTGCTTCACAAAGGTTCACAGTCACTATAAACAGATACAAAGTTAATAAATGTACTTGTTGGAGCCAGTCTCTCTGCTACTTGAAGTTCCAGTAAACACTTTAGTGATTGACTTAAAAGACCACTTTGGCGTTTTCAGTCATTTTAAATGTTTGGTATAAATCTTGTTCACTTCCCTCACTCTATATTATATATTCACATATAAATCAGGATGTACATGTTTATAGAGGGGCCACAGATATATCAGATCACTTTTTAGTTATAGCTACAGTGGGAGTAAAAGGTAGATGGGATACAAGGAAAATAGAATCAGTAAGTAAAAGAGAGGTGAAGGTTTATAAACTAAAAGAGGAGGCAGTTAGGGTAAGATATAAACAACTATTGGAGGATAGATGGGCTAGTGAGAGTGTAGGCAATGGGGTCGAAAATGTATGGGGTAGATTTAAAAATGTAGTGTTAGAGTGTTCAGCAGAAGTTTGTGGTTACAGGCGAGTGGGTGCGGGAGGGAAGAGGAGCGATTGGTGGAATGATGATGTAAAGAGAGTAGAAAGGGAGAAAAAGTTAGCATATGAGAGGTTTTTACAAAGTAGAAGTGATGCAAGGAGGGAAGAGTATATGGAGAGAAAAAGAGAGGTTAAAAGAGTGGTGAAGCAATGTAAAAGAGAGCAGATGAGAGAGTGGGTGAGATGTTATCAGCAAATTTTGTTGAAAATAAGAAAAAGTTTTGGAATGAGATTAATAAGTTGAGGAAGCCTAGAGAACAAATGGATTTGACAGTTAAAAATAGGAGAGGAGAGTTATTAAATGGAGAGTTAGAGGTATCGGGAAGATGGAGAGAATATTTTGAGGATTTGTTAAATGTTGATGAAGACAGGGAAGCTGTGATTTCGTGTGTAGGGCAAGGAGGAATAACATCTTGTAGGAGTGTGGAAGAGCCAGTTGTGGGTGTAGGGAAGTTCGTGAGGCAGTGGGTAGAATGAAAGGGGTAAGGCAGCTGGGATTGATATGATAAAGATAGAAATGTTAAAAGCAGGTGGGGATATAATTTTGGAGTGGTTGGTGCTATTATTTAATAAATGTATGGAAGAGGGTAAGGTACCTAGGATTGGCAGAGAGCGTGTATTGTTCCTTTGTATAAAGGCAAAGGGGACAAAAGAGAGTGCAAAAATTATAGGGAATAAGTCTGTTGAGTGTACCTGGTAAAGTGTATGGTAGAGTTATTATTGAAAGAATTAAGAGTAAAACAGAAAGCAGGATAGCAGATGAACAAGGGGGCTTTAGGAAAGGTAGGGGTGTGTAGACCAAGTGTTTACAGTGAAACATATAGGTGAACAGTATTTGGATAAGGGTAAAAATGTTTTTGTGGCATTTATGGATTTGGAAAAGGCGTATGATAGGGTAGATAGGGGGGCAATGTGGCAGATGTTGCAGGTGTATGGAATAGGAGGAAGGTTACTGAAAGCAGTGAAGAGTTTTTATGAGGATAGTGAGGCTCAGGTTAGAGTGTGTAGGAGGGAAGGGACTATTTCCCAGTAAAAGTGGGCCTTAGACAAGGATGTGTGATGTCAATGTGGTTGTTCAATATATTTATAGATGGGGTTGTAAGAGAAGTGAATGCGAGGGTCTTGGCAAGAGGTGTTGGGTGAAAAGATAAAGAAGCAAATACAAAGTGGGAGTTGTCACAGTTGCTTTTTGCTGATGACACTGTGCTTTTGGGAGATTCTGAAGAGAAGTTGCAGAGGTTGGTGGATGAGTTTGGTAGGGTGTGTAAAAGAAGAAAATTGAAAGTGAATATAGGAAAGAGTAAGGTGATGAGGATAACAAAAGAATAGGTGACGAAAGATTGGATATCAGATTGGAGGGAGAGAGTATGGAGGAGGTGAATGTATTCAGATATTTGGGAGTGGACATGTCGGCGGATGGGTCTATGAAGGATGAGGTGAATCATAGAATTGATGAGGGAAAAGGGTGAGTGGAGCACTTCGGAGTCTGTGGAGTCAAAGAACCTTGTCCATGGAAGTAAAGAGGGAATGTATGAGAGTATAGTTATACCAACGCTCTTATATGGGTGTGAAGCATGGGTGATGAATGTTGCAACGAGGAGAAGGCTGGAGGCAGTGGAGATGTCATGTCTGAGGTCAATGTGTGGTGTGAATATAATGCAGAGAATTTTGAGTTTGGAAATTAGGAGGAGGTGCGGATTACCAAAACGATTGTCCAGAGACTGAGGAGGGGTTGTTGAGGTGGTTTGGACATGTAGAGAGAATGGAACGAGACAGAGTGACTTCGAGAGTGTATAAATCTGTAGTGGAGGGAAGGCGGGTTGGGGTCGGCCTAGGAAAGGTTGGAGGGAGGGGTAAAGGAAGTTTTGTGTGCGAGGGCTTGGACTTCCAGCAAGCATGTGTGAGCGTATTTGATAGGAGTGAATGGAGGCATATGGTTTTTTAAAACTTGACGTGCTGTTGGAGTGTGAGCAAAGTAACATTTATGAAGGGATTCAGGAAACCGGCAGGCCGGACTTGAGTTCTGGAGATGGGAAGTACAGTGCCGGCACTCTGAAGGAGGGGTGTTAATGTTGCAGTTTTATAACTGTAGTGTAAAGCACCCTTCTGGCAAGACAGTGATGGAGTGAATGATGATGAAAGTTTTTCTTTTTCGGGCCACCCTGCCTTGGTGGGAATCGGCCGATGTGTTAATAAAAAAAAAAAAAAATATATATAAATCAACACTTTTTTCTTTCCACACACCTAAAGATAGACTTCAAAATAAATCGAAATTGAAATATAGCGTTAATCTTCGACTGTCACACACACACACACACACACACACACACACACACACACACACACACACACACACACACACACACACACACACACACACACACACACACACACATACACACACACAAACACACACACACACACACACACACACACACATACTTCATAAAATACAGAAAATGAACACAAATATATTTAAATATTGGTTAAACGAGACCTTGATCTTGTATGTTCCTTGATCTAGCAGGTTAGTGGGAAGTGAAGTGGCTAAGACGGCCTCCCACGTAGCAGAGTGACGCCAGTTACACAGGCTGTTTCCATTTGCATCAGGCACTGCTCGTGCACTTCAAAAATTATGATAGATGTTGGCATCTGGATGCTGATGTAATTTTGGCTGCGTGTGTGTATGAGTGTGTGTGTGTCGGTGTGGTGGGTTATTGACAGAGGTGGGGGTAATGTTGGGGGAGGGGAAAGGATGGTAGAACATAGAGGGAGGGGAAGAGGGAGGTGAAAGAGGAGGTAGAAGGGTGAAATGGTAGAAAAGGTGGAAGCTCCAGTAGATAGCAAGAAGGTTAGCGTAAATATCAAATAATTCACACACACACAGGAAAAGGGGGAAAGAACAAAAAATGGTGTGGACTCGAAGGACCCAGGGACCAGATGAGAATGGTCTTGGTAAGGAAGAATGGATAGAACAGCAGTGCAAAAGGATGGAACAAAAGTGGGAGAGAAAACTAGGAGAGCTTTCTGCAAAAACGGAGACAGAGCTTTCTGTGAAATTGGAAAAGAGGTTGGAGGAAGAGAAGAAGAATTGGGAGTCACAAGTCGAAGTTGCAGTAGCCAGGATAAAGGTCCTTGAAGATGAGGTAAACAGGCTGAAGCAGGCTACAGGGGTGTTGACCACAAAAGACACAGCATCAGGGGGGCCCATCGGGAAGGAAGGAGATATAACTTATGCTACGGCCGTATCTGCCTACCAAGCAGGGCCAAGGAGTGATGGGGGTGAGCAGCTGGGAGCAGGTGGAGAGGGAAATAGGGCAAATGCAGAGGCACGATCATGCCACCAAGAGCTACAGGAAAAAAAAGGGAGAAAATGGCTATGTACAGACAGGAACCAGAGTCGCAGAGGGAAAGGCAATGGGAGGAGGAGAGGGCAAAGGCAGTGTTTATTCATGGGCTGAAGGAGAGCGAGGGAAGGACACACACTGAAAGATGGCAGGCAGAAAGAAAGGAGATTGAGAACATCCTCAAAGAAATAGGTGAAGAAGACATGTCCGAGATCGTAAATTTTCAGAGAATAGGGGGGTACTCGAATGGGAGAAATCGACCGCTCAAGCTGATTCTCAGGACAGAAACAGTGCGGGACAGAATCCTCCAAGAGAAACCACGATTGAAGGAAACGGAAGAATACAAGAGGGTGTTCCTAGACCGAGACAGAACAAAAACAGAATGCAAGCACCTGAGGGAGAGCACACAAAAGCGAAAGGAGCTTGGAGGAGAGACAAGGACAGAATCAGTAGAGGACAACCAGAGCAGGGCAGAGCAACAAGAGCAAGCACACACAGAACCACCCCCAACACCCAAAAACCAAGCACACTATCCCAACACAAACTACAACCCACACTCACACCCCTAACCCAACACTCCACTATAGAATCCCACAGTCCACCGCCAGGTCCCACACCCTCACAGACCTCCCAAAACACAGTGGTAGAGAGGCAACCGAAGGTATGGTACACCAATGCTGATGGAATAACAAATAAGTGGGAGGAGTAGCACGAAAGAGTCAAAGAGGCATCAGCGGACATAATAGCTCTCACAGAAACCAAGCTCACAGGTATGATATCAGATGCCACCTTTCCAATGGGATACCAGATCCGGAAGAAAGACAGAGGGAACAGAGGGGGTGGAGGAGTGGCACTGCTGATCAAAAATCGATGGGATTTTGATGAGCTGGAGAGAGGAGACAGAGGAGAAGCAGGAGATTACATAGTAGGAATGATACAGTCTGGAGATCCCAAGGTGGTAATTGCAGTGATGTATAACCCACCACAGAACAGCAGGAGGCCAAGGCAAGAGTATGATGAGAGTAATAGAGCAATGGTTGACACACTGGCTGAAGTGACCAGAAGGGCTCATGCGAGCAGGGCAAAGCTACTGATCATGTGTGACTTCAACCACAAGGAAATAGACTGGGAGAACTTGGAGCCACATGAGGGCCAAGATACGTGGAGGGCTAAGATGATGGAGGTGGTACTGGAAAACTTCATGTACCAACATGTAAGGGATACTACCAGGAAAAGAGGAGAGGATGAACCAGCGAGACTGGACCTAGTATTCACCTTGAGTAGTGCGGATATTGAGGACATCACGCATGAAAGTCCCCTTGGGGCCAGTGATCATATGGTTTTAAGCTTTGATTACACAGTAGAGTTACAGGTGGAGGGGGAGGCAGATAGGGCCAGAAGAATGAAGCCAAACTACAAAAAAGGGGACTATGCGGGCATGAAGAACTTCCTAAATGGGGTTCAGTGGGACAGAGAACTGGAAGGGAAATCAGTAAACGAGATGATGGAATATGTGACAACAATATGCAAGGAAGCTGAGGAGAGGTTTGTACCCAAGGGAAACAGAAACAACCAAAAAGCCAGGATGAGCCCGTGGTTCACCCAAAGGTGCAGGGAGGCCAAAACCAAGTGTGCTAGGGAATGGAAGAAGTATAGAAGGCAAATGACCCAGGAAAATAAGGAGAGCAGTCGTAGAGCCAGAAATGAATATGCACAGGTAAGAAGAGAGGCCCAACGACAGTACGAGAATGACATAGGAGCGAAAGCCAAATCTGACCAGAAGCTGTTGTACAGTCACATCAGGAGGAGAACAACAGTCAAGGACCAGGTGATCAGGCCAAGGAAGGAAGGAGGGGAGGTCACAAGAAATGACCTCGAAGTGTGTGAGGAGCTCAACATGAGATAGAAGGGCCTCCAGAAAGGAGAGGTGGGGTAAACCATCAAGTGCTGGACACAATACACACAAGTGAGGAGGAAGTGAAGAGGCTACTAAGCGAGCTGGATACCTCAAAGGCGATGGGGCCGGATAACATCTCTCCATGGGTCCTGAGAGAGGTAGCAGAGGAGCTATGTGTACCCCTAACAACAATCTTCAACACGTCTATCGAAACAGGGCAGCTACCTGAGGTATGGAAGACAGAAAATGTAGTTCCAATTTTTAAAAAAAGGAGACAGGAACGTAGCACTAAATTACAGACCAGTGTCACTGACATGTATAGTATGCAAGGTCATGGAGAAGATTATCAGGAGAAGAGTGGTGGAGCACCTAGAAAGGAATGAGCTTATCAACGATGGCCAACACGGTTTGAGGGACGGGAAATCCTGTGTCACAAACCTACTGGAGTTCTATGACAGGGTGACAGCAGTAAGACAAGAGAGAGAGGGGTGGGTAGATTGCATATTCCTGGACTGTAAGAAGGCGTTTGACACAGTTCCACACAAGAGATTAGTGCACAAGCTGGAGGACCAGGCAGGGATAAAAGGGAAGGCACTACAATGGATCAGGAAATACCTGTCAGGAAGACAGCAGCGAGTCATGGTACGTGGCGAGGTGTCAGAGTGGGAGCCGGTGACAAGTGGGGGTCCACAGGGGTCAGTCGTAGGACCGGTGCTGTTTCTGGTATTTGTGAATGACATGACGGAAGGAATAGACTCCAAAGTGTCCCTGTTTGTAGATGATGTGAAGTTCATGAGAAGAATTCAATCGGACGAGAACCAGGCAGAACTACAAAGGGATCTGGACAGGCTGCAACCCTGGTCCAGCAATTGGCTCCTGGAGTTCAACCCCACCAAGTGCAAAGTCATGAAGATTAGGGAAGGGCAAAGAAGACCGCAGACGGAGTACAGTCTAGGGGGCCAGAGACTACAAACTTCAATCAAGGAAAAAGATCTTGGGTGAGTATAACACCAGGCACATCTCCTGAGGCGCACATCAACCAAATAACTGCTGCAGCATACGGGCGCCTTGCAAACCTAAGAACAGCATTCCGACATATTAATAAAGAATCGTTCAGGAACCTGTACACTGTGTACGTTAGGCCCATACTGGAGTATGCAGCACCAGTTTGGAACCCACATCTAGCGAAGCACGTAAAGAAGCTAGAGAAAGTGCAAAGGTTTGCAACAAGACTAGTCCCGGAGCTAAGGGGTATGTCCTACGAGGAGAGGTTAAGGGAAATCGACCTGACGACACTGAAGGCCACAGCCCGTTGCCCAACTGAACAGGAACCACAAGTACAAAGGTCTGACGGAAGTCAAAAGCGTCCTGATGGAGCCACTATGCTACCCTGTAAGGATGGTAAGCAGATTGCCTGAGACTACACCTGTGCCACCACATTGGCGGACATTTACTTGCCATACTCTGAAGCTAAAGGGGGTGGAGCTGCCAGCTACAGTGAGACCCAGAAAACACGCAAATGTGAAAGCCTACCCCCTTGCTATAACTTCATCCCAGTAGGTTCGGAGACCCATGGAGCATGGGGGAAGTGTGCTCTAAAGTTTCTCAAAGAGCTGGGTGAAAAACTTATTACAGAAACCAAGGATCACAGAGAGGCCAGGTTTCTCTTTCAGAGACTCAGTGTTGCGATTCAGAGGGGAAAATGCCTGCAACATTCTGGGCACATGGGCCACCGCCGGGGAGCTGGATGAAGTATTCGAGATGTTGGCTCTGAGATGTTACCTATGTTCTACTCTCTATTGTATTTTTGTCAATGTATTTTGTCTTTAAATAAAGTCTACATAGAATATAGAATATAGGGGGTGGTAGGAGAAGACAATATTTAAACAGCTCCAGGGAGAAACTTGAATTTTCCCTGAAGTAAGTTTATTCTTGTCTTTGAGGATGAGGATGCCACAGTTCTAGAGGTGGTACCTCCCTATGTATATATATATATATATATATATATATATATATATATATATATATATATATATATATATATATATATATATATATATATATATATATATATATTTTTTTTTTTTTTTATTAACACATCGGCCGATTCCCACCAAGGCAGGGTGGCCCGAAAAAGAAAAACTTTCATCACCATTCACTCCATCACTGTCTTGCCAGAAGGGTGCTTTACACTACAGTTATAAAACTGCAACATTAACACCCCTCCTTCAGAGTGCCGGCACTGTACTTCCCATCTCCAGAACTCAAGTCCGGCCTGCCGGTTTCCCTGAATCCCTTCATAAATGTTACTTTGCTCACACTCCAACAGCACGTCAAGTATTAAAAACAATATGCCTCCATTCACTCCTATCAAATACGCTCACACATGCTTGCTGGAAGTCCAAGCCCCTCGCACACAAAACTTCCTTTACCCCTCCCTCCAACCTTTCCTAGGCCGACCCCTACCCCGCCTTCCCTCCACTACAGATTTATACACTCTCGAAGTCACTCTGTCTCGTTCCATTCTCTCTACATGTCCAAACCACCTCAACAACCCCTCCTCAGCTCTCTGGACAATCGTTTTGGTAATCCCGCACCTCCTCCTAATTTCCAAACTCCGAATTCATCTGCATTATATTCACACCACACATTGACCTCAGACATGACATCTCCACTGCCTCCAGCCTTCTCCTCGTTGCAACATTCATCACCCATGCTTCACACCCATATAAGAGCGTTGGTATAACTATACTCTCATACATTCCCTCTTTACTTCCATGGACAAGGTTCTTTGTCTCCACAGACTCCGAAGTGCTCCACTCACCCTTTTCCCCTCATCAATTCTATGATTCACCTCATCCTTCATAGACCCATCCGCCGACATGTCCACTCCCAAATATCTGAATACATTCACCTCCTCCATACTCTCTCCCTCCAATCTGATATCCAATCTTTCGTCACCTATTCTTTTTGTTATCCTCATCACCTTACTCTTTCCTATATTCACTTTCAATTTTCTTCTTTTACACACCCTACCAAATTCATCCACCAACCTCTGCAGCTTCTCTTCAGAATCTCCCAAAAGCACAGTGTCATCAGCAAAAAGCAACTGTGACAACTCCCACTTTGTATTTGCTTCTTTATCTTTTAGCCCCATCTATAAATATATTGAACAACCACGGTGACATCACACATCCTTGTCTAAGGCCCACTTTTACTGGGAAATAGTCCCCTTCCCTCCTACACACTCTAACCTGAGCCTCACTATCCTCATAAAAACTCTTCACTGCTTTCAGTAACCTTCCTCCTATTCCATACACCTGCAACATCTGCCACATTGCCCCCCTATCTACCCTATCATACGCCTTTTCCAAATCCATAAATGCCACAAAAACATCTTTACCCTTATCCAAATACTGTTCACCTATATGTTTCACTGTAAACACTTGGTCTACACACCCCTACCTTTCCTAAAGCCCCTTGTTCATCTGCTATCCTGCTTTCTGTTTTACTCTTAATTCTTTCAATAATAACTCTACCATACACTTTACCAGGTACACTCAACAGACTTATTCCCCTATAATTTTTGCACTCTCTTTTGTCCCCTTTGCCTTTATACAAAGGAACAATACACGCTCTCTGCCAATCCCTAGGTACCTTACCCTCTTCCATACATTTATTAAATAATAGCACCAACCACTCCAAAATTATATCCCCACCTGCTTTTAACATTTCTATCTTTATTCCATCAATCCCAGCTGCCTTACCCCTTTCATTCTACCCACTGCCTCACGAACTTCCCTACACCCACAACTGGCTCTTCCACACTCCTACAAGATGTTATTCCTCCTTGCCCTACACACGAAATCACAGCTTCCCTGTCTTCATCAACATTTAACAAATCCTCAAAATATTCTCTCCATCTTCCCGATACCTCTAACTCTCCATTTAATAACTCTCCTCTCCTATTTTTAACTGTCAAATCCATTTGTTCTCTAGGCTTCCTCAACTTATTAATCTCATTCCAAAACTTTTTCTTATTTTCAACAAAATTTGCTGATAACATCTCACCCACTCTCTCATCTGCTCTCTTTTTACATTGCTTCACCACTCTTTTAACCTCTCTTTTTCTCTCCATATACTCTTCCCTCCTTGCATCACTTCTACTTTGTAAAAACCTCTCATATGCTAACTTTTTCTCCCTTACTATTCTCTTTACATCATCATTCCACCAATCGCTCCTCTTCCCTCCCGCACCCACTCGCCTGTAACCACAAACTTCTGTGGTTACAGATAGGGAGATACCATCTCTGGAACTGTGGGATCCTCATCCTCAAAGAAAATAAATTAGCTTAGAGGCGTCCACACCACCGTATGTCCTTGTGTAGCGAGTACAACATTCAGTCCCACTTGATGCGCTACTCTTAAAGATTGTGTGGTTCAGTGGTCTAAGGAGTCATGTGTTTTCGCTCACCATGAGGTGGGCCAAAGCAGCATGGGTTCGGCCGCTGGCTAGTGCAGTGTTGTTATTGATCAATACCACTTGTTCGTGGGTACAATAATATATATAAATATATATATATATATATATATATATATATATATATATATATATATATATATATATATATATATATATATATATATATATATATATATATATATATATATATATATATATATATATATATATATATATATATATATATATATATATATATATATATATATAATATATATATATATATATATATATATATATATATATTATTATATATATAATAAATATATATATATATATATATATATATATATATATATATATATATATATATATATATATATATATATATATATATATATATATATATATATATATATATATAATTGTAACCACGAACGAGTAGTATTCATCAATAACAACACTGCGACTAGCCAAGGACTCGAACCCATGCTGATTTGGCCACCTCATGGTGAGCAAACACGTGACACTCTAACCCAAAGGACCACGCAATCCTACAAAATGACACAACCAGCCAAGCTAGGTGTTTTACCGTCATCCGAGGACATTCGGTGGTGTGGATGACTCTGAGTTAATTTCATTCTACTCCCTGTTTGGTGTACTAGCCCAACGAGCAGTATTTTATATTATTTTAACCACGAACGAGTGGTATTGATGAATAACAACACTGTGAATAGCCAAGGACTCGAACCCATGCTCCTTTGGTATTAGCTCAGAGGCACACACACCACCGTATGTCCTCGGATGACGGTAAAACACCTAGCTTGGCTTTGTGCGTCATTTTTTGTAGGATTGCGTGGTCCTGTGGGTTAGAGCGCCATGTGTTCTCGCTCACCATAAGGCGGGCCAAAGCAGCCTGGGTTCAAGTCCTTGGCTAGTTGCAGTGTTGTTTATATATATATATATATATATATATATATATATATATATATATATATATATATATATATATATATATATATATATATATATATATATATATATATATATATATATATATATATATATATATATATATATATATATATATATATATATATATATATATATATCAATTCTATGATTCACCTCATCCTTCATAGACCCATCTGCTGACATGTCCACTCCCAAATATCTGAATACATTCCCTCCTCCATACTCTCTCCCTCCAATCTGATATCCAATCTTTCGTCACCTAATCTTTTGTTATCCTCATCACCTTACTCTTTCCTATATTCACTTTCAATTTTCTTCTTTACACACCCTACCAAATTCATCCACCAACCTCTGCAACTTCTCTTCAGAATCTCCCAAAAGCACAGTGTCATCAGCAAAAAGCAACTGTGACAACTCCCACTTTGTATTTGATTCTTTATCTTTTAACCCCACACCTCTTGCCAAGACCCTCGCATTCACTTCTCTTACAACCCCACCTATAAATATATTGAACAACCACGGTGACATCACACATCCTTGTCTAAGGCCCACTTTTACTGGGAAATAGTCCCTTCCCTCCTACACACTCTAACTTGAGCCTCACTATCCTCATAAAAACTCTTCACTTCTTTCAGTAACCTACCTCCTATTCCATACACCTGCAATATCTGCCACATTGCATCCCTATCCACCCTATCATACGCCTTTTCCAAATCCATAAATGCCACAAAAACCTCTTTACCCTTATCCAAATACTGTTCACCTATATGTTTCACTGTAAACACTTGGTCTACACACCCCCTACCTTACCTAAAGCCCCTTGTTCATCTGCTATCCTGCTTTCTGTCTTACTCTTAATTCTTTCAATAATAACTCTACCATACACTTTACCAGGTACACTCAACAGACTTATTCCCCTATAATTTTTGCACTCTCTTTTGTCCCCTTTGCCTTTATACAAAGGAACAATACATGCTCTCTGCCAATCCCTAGGTACCTTACACTCTTCCATACATTTATTAAATAATAGCACTAACCACTCCAAAACTATATCCCCACCTGCTTTTAACATTTCTATCTTTATCCCATCAATCCCAGCTGCCTTACCCCCTTTCATTCTACCCACTGCCTCACGAACTTCCCCCTCACTCACAACTGGATCTTCCACACTCCTACAAGATTTTATTTTTCCTTGCCCTATACACGAAATCACAGCTTCCCTGTCTTCATCAACATTTAACAACTCCTCAAAATATTCCCTCCATCTTCCCGATACCTCTAACTCTCCATTTAATAACTCTCCCTAGGCTTCCCTAGGCTTCCTCAACTTATTAATCTCACTCCAAAACTTTTTCTTTTTTTCAACAAAATTTGTTAATAACATCTCACCCAATCTCTCATTTGCTCTCTTTTTAAATTGCTTCACCACTCTCTTAATCTCGCTTTTTCTCTCCATATACTCTTCCCTCCTTGCATCACTTCAACTTTGTAAAAACCTCTCATATGCTAACTTTTTCTCCCTTACTACTCTCTTTACATCATCATTCCACCAATCGCTCTTCTTCCCTCCCACACCCACTCGCCTGTAACCACAAACTTCTGCTGAACACTCTAACATTACATTTTTAATCTACCCTCTTATATCTTCGACCCCATTGCCTACACTCTCACTAACCCATCTATCCTCCAATAGTTGTTTATATCTTACCCTAACTGCCTCCTCTTTTAGTTTATAGACCTTCACCTCTCTCTTACTTACTGCTTCTACCTTTTACTCCCACTGTAGCTATAACTAAAAAGTGATCTGATATATCTGTGGCCCCTCTATAAACATGTACATCCTGTAGTTTACTCAACAGTCTTTTATCTACCAATACGTAGTCCAACAAACTACTGTCATTTCGCCCTACATCATATCTTGTATACTTATTTATCCTCTTTTTCTTAAAATATGTATTACCTATAACTAAACCCCTTTCTATACAAAGTTCAATCAAAAGGCACCCATTATCATTTACACCTGGCACCCCAAACTTACCTACCACACCCCTCATCATAGAATTGATGAGGGGAAAAGGGTGAGTGGAGCACTTCGGAGTCTGTGGAGACAAAGAACTTTGTCCATGGAAGTAAAGACAGGAATGTATGAGAGTATAGTTATACCAACACTCTTATATGGGTGTGAAGCATGGGTGATGAACGTTGCAATGAGGAGAGGGCTGGAGGCAGTGGAGATGTCATGTCTGAGGTCAATGTGTGGTGTGAATATAATGCAGAGAATTCGGAGTTTGGAAATTAGGAGGAGGTGCGGGATTACCAAAACTATTATCCAGAGAGCTGAGGAGGGGTTGTTGAGGTGGTTCGGACATGTAGAGAGAATGGAACGAGACAGAATGACTTCGAGAGTGTACAAATCTGTAGTGGAGGGAAGGTGGGGTAGGGGTCGGCCTAGGAAAGGTTGGAGGGAGGGGGTAAAGGAGGTTTTGTGTGCGAGGAGCTTGGACTTCCAGCAAGCATGTGTGAGCGTATTTGATAGGAGTGAATGGAGACAAATGGTTTTTAATACTTGACGTGCTGTTGGAGTGTGAGCAAAGTAACATTTATGAAGGGATTCAGGGAAACCGGCAGGCCGGACTTGAGTCCTGGAGATGGGAAGTACAGTGTCTGCACTCTGAAGGAGGGATGTTAATGTTGCAGTTTTATAACTGTAGTGTAAAGCACCCCTCTGGCAAGACAGTGATGGAGTGAATAATGATGAAAGTTTTTCTTTTTCGGGCCACCCTGCTTGGTGGGAATCAGCCGATGTGTTAATAAAATATACATATATATATATGTCGTGCCGATTAGGTAAAACTGGTCAATTAGCAAGAACTCATTTAAAATTAAGTCCTTTCTAAAAAATTTTCTTATACATTTAAAGATATATTTTTTTCATTTACGTTAATGTAAAAATTTATAATTTTGTACCAAGAGAAACTTTGAAAACCTACCTAACCTTATTATAACAAGCGCAATTTAATTTAGCCTAACCCAACTAAATATATTTTAGATACGTTAACATTAATTTATTAATAAACAAACACCATGAAATATATTTTTTTCGTTATGTTCAGAATGATTTTGGCGAAATTATTGCATACACAAATTTTCACTTGTCTTATATGGCAAGGTGAGCGTTGCTATTTAAGCCAAAATCGCAAGTTTTACCTAATCGGCACGACATATATATATATATATATATATATATATATATATATATATATATATATATATATATATATATATATATATATATATATATATATATATATATATATCATATATATTATCTATATCTATCTCTCATATCTATTTCTTATCCTCTCTATCTATATATATATATATATATATATATATATATATATATTATATATATATATATATATATATATATATATATATATATATATATATATATATATATATATTCCAACCTGCACACTACATGAAGATAATCAGTACTTGTTCTTAACAGTAGCAGTATCAGCCTCTCTACAACGAAAGCCGAACCACAGCTTGTGTGACTCATTCTCTCACTCTCTCATTGACTGCATCGTCAACACACTATATAACTTCTATAATGATATCATAAACTGTCACGATATTATTTTCAAACTAAAAAGATTTCCACAAACAATAACGAACAAACCGGATTGCAACTATTTTATTTCAATTATTTATTCTTTTTATACCCTCGCTTATTATGTGGTTAAAGAGAGAGAGAGAGAGAGAGAGAGAGAGAGAGAGAGAGAGAGAGAGAGAGAGAGAGAGAGAGAGAGAGAGAGAGAGAGAGAGAGAGAGAGAATCACCAACAGAAATATCAAAACCATAACTATTACCATAACATGAATATGCCGGGTGAATGTGTCAGGTGAGTGTATTCACGTCAGTACATTCCCATCAATACAATCATGAAGGTGGGCGCCAACCTGGAGCCTTTACACCTGGCGAATTCAATAAGAGTTCTCAGATGCATTTCCTTAATCCAGCCAGAGTAGTGTGTGCCGGCTGGCCTGATGATCGATGTAACGCCAGTGTCATTCTGAGTGAGTCCTACTCACTCTAACTCTTCTTTAAAACCACTTTATGAATGTATGTATATATATATATATATATATATATATATATATATATATATATATATATATATATTATATATATATATAGATGTCATGCCTAATATGTAAAACTGGTAAATTAAGTCCTTTCTAAAATTTTCTCTTATACGTTTAAAGGTACATTTTTTTCATTAATGTTAATGTAAAAATTTATAATTTTGCACCAAAAGAATCTTAGAAAACTTACCTAACCTTATTATAACAAGCCCAATTTAATTTAGCCTAATCCATCTAAATATATTTTAAACACGTTTACAATAATTTAATAATAAACAAACACAATGAACTATATTTTTTACGTTAGGTTCAAAATGATATTTGCAAAATTATTGCATACACAAATTTTCGCTTGTCTTATATATATATATATATATATATATATATATATATATATATATATATATATATATATAATATATATATATATATATATATATATATATATATATATATATATATATATATCGTAATGACACGATTGCAAACAAACCATACCACGGGTGAGGTTCGAACCCCCGGTCAGAGAGTCTCAAAACTCCAGACCGTCGCGTAAGCCACTGGGCCAGCTAGCTTCAATAGGATTCATCCAACTAGGTATATTTCTACACCATAGGAAGGTTAGCATAGGCACCACTGTGTCCACAATTGCAAGTTTTTACAGACGAATCTCCCGCTAGCATGGCCGGGACGAACTCTAGCTCAAGTCCCCTTCAAAGCCGTCAACATGACTCACGAAATCGTAATGACACGATTGCAGGTCAGAGTCTCAAAACTCCAGACAGTCGCGTTCGAACCCCATCCGTGGTATGGTTTGTTTGCAATCGTGTCATTACGATTTCGTGTGTCATGTTAACGGCTTTCAAGGGGACTTGAGCTAGAGTTCGTCAAGGCCATGCTAGTGGGAGATACGTCTGTAAAATCTTGCATTTGTGGACACAGTGGTGCCTATGCTAACCTTCCTATGGTGTAGAAATATACCTAGTTGGATGAATCTTATTGAAGCTAGCTGGCCCAGTGGCTTACGCGACGGTCTGGAGTTTTGAGACTCTCTGACCGCGGGTTCGAACCCCACCCGTGGTATGGTTTATATTGTGTAATATGTTACATATCTATTCTCATGACAGTTATTAATGTTACCAAAAATCCCCCATGCCCCAACGAATACATCTAATAAATGTCCTCAGCTGTACATAAGTGTCTTTTTCTAGAAAATTTTTTGTTTTTGCAAATATTCAGGGTCTTAAACCATTCCCCACCAACAAAATACCGTTTATTAGTGGACTCTTCACCGAGTCAATTGCAGTGTTTGCAGCTTTCACAGAGACTCATGTGAAACACCACTTTGACAACGTAATACGAATACCTGGGTGCAACTTACTTAGATGTTGGCCTGTAAGTCAAAGAATTTCGCTCATTTGCACAGTTACTAAACACTACAAATGATGTAATTGACATAAACCGCCGAATACAACTTCCTAAAGACCATCTATCGAAAATATTTTAACTACATCCCAAATATCTTGTTGCTTGGTGATTTCAGTTTAATGTATTTGAAGTGGACGAGAATATCCAATACTATACCAGCAGAGGAGATCCTGGAGGACAGCTCATATGAGCAGTGTCACGCAAATGAACTATTGAAACTCTGTAACAAATTCGCCTTAAGCCTACAAACAGTGGAATTTACAAAACTTGAAAATATCTATGACCTTATTTTCACGAATAATGATGATCTGGTACTAAATATAACTTCGTCGAAGACAGTAAATTCGGATCACAACCTAATCGAAATTTAGACTTGTGTGCAGACGGGTCGTGAGCAGCTAAACACAGTCGTGAGGTTGTTTTCACCAGATTCGACTTTAATAACAGGATCATCACTGAAAATCAAATAAATCACGTCCTTAACGATACATGGATCAGAACCAGTGTCTAGAAGCTTAACCTTGTGGCACTAGAAGTATGTTCAAGGCACATACTACTAAGAAAAAATAAAAGAAGATGTAAACTAGAGAGTGATGCTCCTTCTACAGGTGAAGACAAACAATCAAAGAGCTTCTTAAGGGTGTTGGACTATCTGAAGTACGGAAAGAAATAATGGCTAAAGAAATAGAAGATACTTTTGAAGAAATTGAAAGAAATCCAAAATACTTCTTCTCATATGTAAAAGTCAGGGCAGAAACCACATCCAGACAAGATGTGACTTACTATGTGCTCAGACAAGATGTGACTTACTATGATGACAGCAAAGAAATAAGTAAAATACTGAAGTCTCAAATATAACCCCGTTCAGTGAGCCGTCAGTCAGATTAAAGGTTGACAATCTGAATGAATTCTTCATGATGAGACTCAAAACTTTGTCAACATCTCCATTATTTCCAGTGTAAAGTTAAGCCCACTCGACTTTGCAAAAAACATTGATAACATGCCTATGCACTCTGTCCCAGGCCCAGTCTCATGGAACTCATGTTTATCAAGAACTGTAGGAAGCACCTATTATGTGCCTTCAATACTCTACTCCACAAATGTGCCAAAGAAAATACTTTGAAGGAAAATGTGGAATATAACTTCGGTATATCTCTATCATGCATTAAAAATAATATTAAGAGAGAAGTAAATAATGAATCCGAATGTCACAGGAATTCAGTTAGAAGCCTGAGTAGATCTATAACTCATTATCATAACATGAATGCAGTTAAGCACATTTACGGAGCGGCTTACAATGTGAAGAGACTGACTGATGTAGTAGCCTGGCTTAAGCTTAGTTATAAGTACTTCTGGCAGTTTAGCTGACATACAGATGATGATCAGACTAATAGCAAAGTATGTGGTAAGCCTTATGGTCACTTTCTTCAACACTGTGTGTCTGATTGTACACTTATTGAGGACTGTTGAGATCGACCTTATCAAAACCTATGTGAATGATCAACAACGTAACTTATTAACGAAAATAGGATACCAGACATATTAAACAAATATTTTAAATTTGCTTTCAACAGATAAGATAATTTGTAGAAATAAATCAAAATATTTTCCTGTTATCTCTTTCGGGCTTGATTTTTAGGCTCTTTGTGTATCCTTACGTTCTTGCGCTACTGTACACAGGATGGATATGAAGTAGACAATGAACAAGCCGCTTTGGGGGCAAAATCTTCTTCTAAATCTATCCACAAAGGTGGCATTAAAGCAATAGAAGAAAACTATACACTCATAACTCTGACGTCCCACATTATTAAAATCGTTGAAAGATTGTTTAAAAAATCAGGACCACTAATCACATGAATTCACAACAGTTCCACAAGCCAGAGCAGCATGGGTTGCCAGTAGGTCGCTCCTGCCTCTCTAAACTACTAGACTCGCTTATCCTGAATGGTTTACCCAGGTGTTTAACAACTCAAGCCTTGAGCAGTCTTGTTGCTTTCCCAGTGTACTGATTTATCTCATACTCATATATAAACTATAGACGACTGTTAAGTCAGGGATTGACTATTGTTGATGGATCTTTAAGAGACTCGTCAAGACTGCTGTTCGGCTGGGGGACTGATTACCTCACCTACTTCTTCAGTCTGCAAAAATAAACACAAATGCAATATAATGCGCTCCTTCTTTGACTACGGTTTGCCCACACACTGGGCTTTATCAAGTCATAAACAGATCTGTTTGACTTGATAAAGCCCACTGTGTGGGCGAAACGTAGTCAATGAAGGATCGATATATACTGCATTTGTGTTTATTTTTCCATTGTGACGTTTTTTTTATACCATTTATCTATTCAATCTTCTGTTTTTGTTCCTGTATCGTATTGACAAAGGCACTGATTGGCGAAACGTCTACACACTAAGATATCCAGTTGTTGCACATGTGTCTAAATCTTCATCTTCCGTTGTGCCTTCGCGTCTAGTCCTTGCACAGTATCAGGCAGGAAGCGAGCGCTAGAAACTACTGTTACAAGTTAACGACCTACTTTACGAGAGACGTCATAACAAGCTAGTCGGTCTTGATGACAAGATAAACCAAGTGTCCTCCAGTATCTCATTACACGGAGCCTCCACGATGAAGTTACCTGATCAAGTTTCGTGTAGCCAAGGGCGCTCAAGGAAGCTTCTTCCTTCCTCTCTAAAAATTCCTTAATTCACCACTTTTGAGTTTTTATTTTTTTATTTTGGTGAGCTTGTAGAGGAGAGGTGACCTTCAGCGACCTGTCGTCTCTCTCTTTATCACACACACATCCTCCTCCCCCTTCTCTTCTTCCCTGATGTCTTTCCTTATAACCTCATTCTCCTCCCTTATACCTTCCCTCATAGCCTCCTCTTAATCCCTCTCACTCTCCTCTCCCTCTCTCACGCCTTCACACCCTCCTCTCCCTTCCTCTCACCCTCCTCGTCCTCCCTCATACACTCCTTTCACACCCTCCTCTCACACCCTCCTCTCACACCCTCCTCTCACACCCTCCTCTCACACCCTCCTCTCACACCCTCCTCTCACACCCTCCTCTCACACCCTCCTCTCACACCCTCGCTGGAACCTGATCACACCGCTGGATCTCTCCTCGGCTCTTTACGTCACTTTTTCCCTCCTTCATGTGATGGCCAAGTGGCCTCCGTGACACTGCTCTTGTTGACTCCTCTCCCTCTCTCGGGTGTGTGTGTGTATACATACATATATATATATATATGAAGGCCTTTCCTTGCTATATATATATATATATATATATATATATATATATATATATATATATATATATATATATATATATATATATATATATATATATAATATATATATATATATATTAACACTTCGGCAGTTTCCTACCGAGGCAGGGTGACCCAAAAAGAAAGAAAAAACTCATCATCATACAATGCTTTCACCATCACTCATACATAATCACTATCTTTGCAGAGGCGCTCAGATACGACAGCTTAGATGTCTCTCCAAACTGCCAATATCCCAAATCTCATTTCCAGGACTCAAGTCCGGCTAACTGGTTTCCCTGAATCCCTTCACAAAATATTACCCTGCTCACACTCTAACAGCTCGTCAGGTCCCAAAAACCATTCATCTCCATTCACTCCTATTTAACACACTCACGCATGATTGCTGGAAGTCCAAGCCCCTCGCCCACAAAACCCCCTTTACCCCCTCTCTCCAACCTTTTCGGGGAAGACCCCTAACCCGCCTTCCTTCCCCAACAGATTTATAAGCTCTCCAAGTCATTCTACTTTGTTCCATGCTCTCTAAATGACCAAACCACCTCAACAGCTCCTCTTCAGCCCTCTGACTAATACTTTAAGTAACTCCACATCTCCTCCTAATTTCCACACGCTTTAAGTACTAGGTTGGTAGACATCAACCGCCCAGGGAGGTACTACCATACTGCCAAGTGAGTGTAAAATGGGAACCTGTAATTGTTTTACATAATGGTAGGATTGCTGGTCTTTTTTTCTGTCTCATAAACTTGCAATTTCATGTACGTCTTGCTACTCCTACTTACACTTAGGCCACACTACACATGCAGGTACATGTTTATGTATACACACTCATTTGAGTTTTCTTTGATTTTATCTTAATAGTTCTTGTTCTTATTATTTTTCCTTTCATATCCATGGGGAAGTGGAATAAGAATCTTTCCTCCATAAGCCATGCGTGTTGTAAATGTCAACTAAAATGCCGGGAGCAATAGGCTAGTAACCCCTTTTCCTGTATAGCCTACTAAAGAGAAAAAGAACATGAAAAATCAATTCGACTCTTCACTGTTAATAGCCTTCCTTAGTTTACCTCTGAAGATATATTCAGGGGATACTATCAATCTATATATATATATATATATATATATATATATATATATATATATATATATATATATATATATATATATATATATATATGGACCCTCGATTATCGGCCGTTCCTGTTATAAGTAAACTCACTTATAGGCAGGTTTTTCGGCATCCGGTTATCAGCCGTATACAGTCAACCGCCGGCGACGCCACTTCCTCAGTCTGCATATCTCTCTCTCATTGAGTAGGGAATACTCTGCGTGTTCATCCAGTCATTCGTTCATTTTGGTGCTAAAGCAGCAGGAGTCGATAAAGGCTATAGTGCCAGCAAGTAAGTTAAGCGATTAAGTGATAGAAAAATGACGACATGAAACTTAACTCCTCCATTGTTGTTTGAGGTGTATTGGGCGACTGACAACACCACCGCCTCTGCTGCCGCCTTCACCACCACTATGTAAGGCTTATGCTCTCAGTGGCCCTTATACACCCAACAACAACAACACAACACTACTCGTGACATATGTAATGACATATTTTATTCATTCTTTAGTATATGTCATGTTTCTATGTAATTAATATTGTTTATTATGTCATATTAGATAATTGTGATAGATAAATAAGCCATAGTGTTGATAGTGTCATATTGAAGGACTATCTTGTCCTGTCTCCAAACAAACTCCTGCCTCCGCCTCCACTAGCCACATACGTAATGACATATTTTATTCATTCTGGAGTGCATATGAGGTTTCTATGTTATTTATATTGTTTATTATGATATATAAGATGAATTGTGATAGATAAATAAGCCGAACAGATATAGCTGTAAGCCACCTGCCTGAAAGCTGGGGGCCTTGGATCAACGTCTAGCGTGAGCTGGATGCCAAGGTATTGGACCAGTGTGGGACGGTCGGTAAAGCACTGCGTACCTTGTCATGAGGTTCGTAGGTTCGAGTCTCCGTCGGCCAGAGATCAGTGTTTGTGAATATTTCGTCAGCTCTTGCGAATTCCTAGTATATATATATATATATATATATATATATATATATATATATATATATATATATATGACCTGACTAGGTGGGTCATTGGTTTAAGCCCGGAGGTAACTTAGACCTGCCTCGCATGAGCCAGTAGGCCTGCTGCAGTATTCCGTATGTTCTTATGTACATCAGGGACATCTGCGGTTGCAGACACAAGTGACTGTGTGTTGTAGCTATGAAGCCATATTTGTACCAAGCCTGTTCCTTAATTTTGTCCACACCAAAGCAGTCAATATTCTCTCAGTGGATGTTGACCAGGAACTAAGTCACAAAAGAATCTACATGAATGCAACTGAATTTATATTTACAGTTTACTTATCTGTAAGCAAATTAAGGAAATTTGCTTAATATATCTGGTATGGGCATAAGTTGCTGCTGGGCAGAGTATGAGAAGGCATCCATAACTGGTCGGTTGGGCAGGGTCTCGGGCAATTTAGGGGGCACACAAGGGTATCATTTATGTCTGACCCTCCGTCATCTGGCCCGGCTGGGATTAACAAAACACACACCCTCGTCTTCCGCTGTATGGGCGAACCCACATTCTGTATCAGCCTGATGTGTAAGATACCCCACTTTATTAAGGAATCTACAGTCTCTAAGAACCTGCTTCTGAACGAATTCCCTTTCTAGACGACCCAGCAGTCTGGATGAGTCTGCAGTCTGAGCAAATATGCTGTCTGAACAAATCTGCTGTCTGAACAAATCTGCTGTCAGGACAACACCGCTGCCAGGACAACAACTCTGCCAGGAGCAGAGAGAAACACAGGGAAGACACAAGACAAAATCTCCCACAAGATCTACAATGCAAATAACTGCACGGAGTATAGAAAAAAAAACATAAGCGAACTAAGACTTGTACAGGAAACTTTGATATATATATATATATATATATATATACACACATATATATATACATATAATAGACGTCTCGAAGATGGATTATTGTTAAAAATTAGGAGAACTGGTTCGTGCTAATCATCAGTTGGGCAAAATATTAAAATAAGCTATGATTGTAACCTGAATGTAACTTATGTGTCGGAATCCTCACTTATTATTATTATTATTATTATTATTATTATTATTATTAATATTGTTGTGCATCCCCTAGGGAGGACCTTCAAAAGGTTCCCTTTTCTTCTTCCAGCTCTTCCATTTAATTTCGTTCTTAACTCGAGAAAGTTTCATCTATTCGCCTTCAATTTTTTAGCTTTTGTGTATGGTAACAGGGAACAAATTCCTGTAGCAATTAGCACGCTCACTTTCCCTATAACAAAAGTTATTGAACCCCTTCTCATCTTTCTGGACTGGCTGTGATAACTTCCAAAATCCTCAGCGGCAGGGCTTCAAACGTTCAAAAAATGCTGCCAAAAACAATCGATGAGGGAGGAAAGTGAAATTCAACAGTGTAGGAGCAAATATGATCATTTTATGTGCAAAATGATGTGATTTTTTTATTTTTAAATAATATTTAGTTAAGGGGGGGGATGAGCGTCTGTCAATTTATAAAAAATTAAAATCGAAAAATTATGGAAAAGAATTTTTTCTTACCATAAAATAGTGCATAATTCTGGCAACAAGTTGATGCAATCTGCTTATTTCTATCATATTTCTAAGTAAGTTTATACTAAAAAGTATTTTTTTGTTCTTGGTGTCAACAAAAAGACGTTTTGGCGATTAGTCACTTTTTTTTTTACCCCTAAAATTGTGATTTTTATGATTGTTTCACTTTAAATACACTACATGGCAACCTCTGCAAGGAGAGGTGTGTGTGAGCTCCGGCAGACACGTCTCTCAGTGGTCTTACAGCCTCCGATAAGCATGATGGGATGTACTTCTCTGGAAGGTGGCGTGCGATTTCCCAAGAATTGTACACTTACATAATTATCAATATCTCAGAAGTAAGTTATTGACATTGTAATCCCTCTCATGCAAACAGTATTTATCATAGCATCATGATTCTTTCGCAGGGTTATAGAGGAATGATGGTTCTATCGAACTAGAGAGCGATTTTGCGATATGTTTTACGGTTTCTTGATAGTGATTTTTGTTTTCCCAAACAAATTAAAAAAAAAAAACACGTATTTCAATAATTTGTATAATGCAATCTATTGACAGAAAGCTCAAACCGCTCTCTAATTCTATAGCCTAACTCTTCCTCTTTCATCTGATCTCAATTAGAAAATTGTATGTCGTACCAAGTTTGTAGGAGAGGTATTGCCATAAGCCCTATCAAATAGGGCATTTTAATTTTTTTTCTATATAACTCTAAGGCAAAACGTCACTAAGAACTCAGTGTCTATGTTTCAAATGCTGCTTAATTCAAAGACAATATTCCCAATGAAATATTTGCATAATAAAAAAAAAGGTCAATTCGGCATCTTAGGGCCAGGATTGTACCCATTAAATTTTGTTAGCGTCCAGAAAAATTTGTTGGTGTAAAGAACAAAAAGTCACAATACCATGACTGGAACAATACACAAATAACCCACACATAGCAGAGAGAAACTTACCACGACGTTTCGGTCCGACTTGGACCATTTACAAAGTCACTTTGTAATCGTTGAGATCCTTGCCATAATTGGAGAATGGAACAACTGATTGGCCTACTTTTACTGGAAAATAATCTCCCTCTCTCCTACATACTCTAACCTGAGCCTCAATATCCTTATATAAACTCTTCACTGCTTTCAGTAACCTACCTCCTATTCCATACACCTGCAACATCTGCCACATTGCCCCCTATCCACCCTGTCATATTCCTTTTCCAAATCCATAAATGCCACAAAAACCTCTTTAGCCTTATCTAAATACTGTTCAGGTTAAGAGAGTGTGAAGCAATGTAAAAAGAGAGCAAATGAGAGAGTGGGTGAGATGCTATCAACGAATTTTGTTGAAAATAAGAAAAAGTTTTGGAGTGAGATTAATAAGTTGAGGAAACCTAGGGAACAAATGGATTTGACAGTTAAAAATAGGAGAGGAGAGTTATTAAATGGAGAGTTAAAGGTATCGGGAAGATGGAGGAAATATTTTGAGGAATTGTTAAATGTTGATGAAATAAGGAAGCTGTGATTTCGTGTATAGGGCAAGGAGGAATAACATCTTGTAGGAGTGTGGAAGAGCCAGTTGTGAGTGTGGGAGAAGTTCGTGGGGCAGTGAGTAGAATGAAAGGGGGTAAGGCAGCTGGTATTGATGGGATAAAGATAAAAATGTTGAAAGCAGGTGGAGATATAGTTTTGGAGTGGTTGGTGCTATTATTTAATAAATGTATGGAAGAGGGTAAGATACCTAGGGATTGGCAGAGAGCGTGCATAGTTCCTTTGTATAGAGGCAAAGATGACAAAAGAAAGTGCAAAAATTATAGGGGAATAAGTCTGTTGAGTATACCTGGTAAAGTGTATGGTAGAGTTATTATTGAAAGAATTAAGAGCAAGAAGGAGAGTAGGATAGCAGATGAACAATGAGGTTTTAGGAAAGGTAGGGGGTGTGTAGACCAAGTATTTACAGTGAAACTTTAGTCTTGTTGATTGGAATTCCTTGACTGGGAATTTAAAGTCTAACGACTTCTTAGAGGTAGTTCAGGATTGCTTGTTAAAGCAGTTTGTTACAGAACCTACAAGGGAAAATAACCTGCTTGACTTGGTTCGGGCAAACAAATAAACCTTGTTAATAATTTAGAAATTTCAGAGGAACTTGGTGCAACCGACCACAATCAATTGCCTTTAGCATTGAATTGAAGTATGATAGTAGGGATAACTCAGTAACGATCCCAGATTTTCGCTTAGCAATTACAATAGGCCTAGAACAACTATCACCTGTGGAGTGGGGTAACGAAGAGAGCTATCAATTTGAGAACTTTTTAAACACTATACATGCTGCCCAAAGTACATTTATTCAGAATAAAGAAATTAGATCGAATAGAAATAACCCTAAATGTATGAATAATAGGCTCAAATATCTTTTAAGGCAGAAGAAAGGAATTTATAGACACATCAAAAGAGGTGAGGGTCATCTTATGAATCAATGCATTGACATTAAGAGGGACATTACAAAGGGGATAAGAAAAGCTAAACGGGACTACGAAAATAGTTTCTAGGGATTCGAAAGCTAACCCCAAAGTTTTTTTTTCAGGTTTATAGAACAAAAATTAGAGAAAAGATAGAACCCCTTAAAAATAACTCTGGTCATCTTACTGACAAGGAGAATGAAATGTGATATATTTTTAATAATTATTTTCTCTCGGTTTTCACCCAGGAATACACTAACAATATCCCAGTAATTATTTTTTATAGTGGGCCTGAAGAAGATAAATTATGTAATATCACAGTCACTAGCGATTTGGTAATGAGACAAGAAGACCGACTGAAACAAAATAAATCCCCTGACCATGATGAGCTTTCTTAAGGAGTGCAAAAAGGAACTCTGTGAACCATTGACTAATATTTTTATTATATCTCTTCAAACAGGTGTAGTGTCTGATAAGTGGAAGATGGCTAATGTAATTCCAATTTTTAAAGCAGGGGACAAATCATTACCGCCAAATTACCGCCCAATAAGCCTAACCTCAATTGTAGGCAAATTACTAGTCAGTTATAGCTGATAATATAAGAAGCCATCTTGATAAGCATAATTTGATTAATGATGTACAGCATGGATTCACGAGGGGCCGTTCCTATCTAACGTATTTATTAATTTTCTTCAGTAAAGCTTTTGAGGCCGTTGATCACGATAAAGAATTTGATATTGTTTACTAGGATTTTAGTAAAGCTTTTGACAGAGTACCACACCAGAGACTTAAAGAAAGTGGCAGCTCATGGCATGGGGGAAAAAGTGCTGTCATGGATCGAGTCATGGCTCACCAATAGGAAGCAGAGAGTGTGCATAAATGGGGTTAAATCTAAGTGGGGATCTGTAACAAGTGGTGTTCCACAGGGATCAGTTTTAGGCCCATTTTTGTTTATAATATATGTCAATGACCTTGACGAGGGAATTACTAGTGATATGAGCAAATTCGCTGATGACACGAAGATACGTAGGATAATCGATTCAGACGTAGATGTCAGCGAACTTCAGGAGGATTTAGACAAACTCAATTCATGGTCAGAAAAGTGACAGAAGCAGTTCAATGTAGATAAATGCAAAGGTCTAAAACTTGGGAATGTTCATAACCCTAGCACTTACCAGCTTAATAATGTTGAACTTAGCCGTAGAGAATGCAAAAAAGCACTTTGGGGTTATGGTAAGCAGCAACCTTAAACCAAGACAGCAATTCCTAAGTGTATGTAATAAGATTACTGGGATTTATATCAAGAAGTGTAAGCAACAGAAGTCCAGCGGTTATACTACAGCTGTATACATCATTAGTAAGGCCTCACCTCAATTCTGGTCTCCATATTACAGAATGTATATGTCGTGCCGATTAGGTAAAACTTGCGATTTTGGCTTAAATAGCAACGCTCACCTTGCCATATAAGACAAGTGAAAATTTGTGTATGCAATAATTTCGCCAAAATCATTCTGAACATAACGAAAAAAATATATTTCATTGTGTTTGTTTATTATTAAATTAATGTTAACGTATCTAAAATATATTTAGCTGGGTTAGGCTAAATTAAATTGCGCTTGTTGTAATAAGGTTAGGTAGGTTTTCAAAGTTTCTCTTGGTACAAAATTATAAATTTTGATATTAACATAAATGAAAAAAATATATCTTTAAACGTATAAGAGAAAATTTTAGAAAGGACTTAATTTTAAATGAGTTCTTGCTAATTGGCCAGTTTTACCTAATCGGCACGACATATATAAATCGCAGTACTAATTTATTTGCCTTATTACGTACACTTAGGAATTGCTGTCTTGGTTTAAGGTTGCTGCTTACCATAACCCCCAAGTTCTTTTTGTATTCTCTACGGCTAAGTTCAGCATTATTAAGCTGGTAAGTGCTAGGGTTATGAACATTCCCAAGCTTTAGATCTTTGCATTTATCTACATTGAACTGCATCTGCCACTTTTCTGACCACGAATTCAGTTTGTCTAAATCCTCCTGAAGTTCCGAGACTTCTACGTCTGAATCGATTATCCTACCTATCTTCGTGTCATCAGCGAATTTGCTCATATCACTAGTAATCCCCTCGTCAAGGTCATTTATATATGTATCCGATGTGATACTCTGTCAAAAGCCTTACTAAAATCCAAATATACAATATCGAATTCTTTATACCATGATCAACGGCCTTAAAAGCCTTACTGAAGAAAGTTAATAAATTAGTTAGGCAGGAACGGCCCCTGGTGAATCCATGTTGAGTATCATTAATCAAATTATGCCTATCGAGATGGCTTCTTATATTATCAGTTATAACTGACTCTAGTAATTTGCCTACAATTGAGGTTAGGCTTATTGGGCGGTAATTTGATAGTAAAGACTTGTCCCCTGCTTTAAAAATAGGAATTACAATAGCCATCTTCCACATAACAGACACTACACCTGTTTGAAGAGATAAATTAAATATATTAGTTAAAGGTTCACATAGTTCCATTTTGCATTCCTTAAGAACCCTTGAAAAAAGCTCATCAGAACCCGGCGATTCATTTTGCTTCAAACGGTAAATCTGTTTAATAACCATTTCGCTAGTGACTGTGATATTACATAATTTATCTTCCTCAGGCCCACTAAAAAACCTAATTATTGGGATATTATTAATGTCTTCCTGAGTGAAAATCGAGAGAAAATAATTATAAAAAATAGAGCACATTTCATTCTCTTTGTCAGTAAGATACCCATAGTTATTTTTAAGGGGACCTATCTTATCTCTAACTTTTGTTCTATACACCTGGAAAAAAACTTTTTGTTAGTTTTCAAATCCCTAGCAACTTTAATTTCGTATTCACGTTTAGCTTTTCTTATCCCCTTTTTAACGTCCCTCTTAATGTCGATATACTGATTCATAAGATGACTCACCTCTTTTGATACGTCTATAAATTCTTTTCTGCTGCCTGATGCTACCTTGCGACATCACCGTTGCCCGACATCACCTTGTTGTCGATGTCACTCTACGACATCTTCGCGATGTCACCAAGGATGTCTGCCCAATGTCACCTTGCGATTTCACCCCCGACATCACCTCACGATGTTGCTTGACATCACTTCGTGACGTCACCCTGGACGTCTGCCCTGATGTCACCTCACGATGTTAACCCACGACATCCCTCACAATGTCACGCCTGACATTACCACATGATGTCACATCGACAGAGTTATAGTTTCACATGGGTAGGTGGCCGAGCGATGAATGTCCAGCTGGGTTCAAATTCTGCGCCGTGCTGGTGCTGCCACTTATAGGCCTACCTATCTCAGTCTGCACCACACTTACCCTGTCTCATTCTGGCAGCCGAGCTCACTCACTCAACAAGGTCTACTCCATGTAGATGAATGGGTATCTTTATTGAGGAAACGTTTCATCAATAAAGATACCCAAGTGTTGCAAATGTGTCTAATTTACCAACTCGTCGGTTCTCTGAACCATTCATCTACATCCTGTCTGACACAGCAACATCTTGGTATCTTAATACAGGGAATTCTTCGCTTGCCTAACCCTTGGGCACGACCTACTTCCACATTGGTCAAATGTGACACCTCCTACGACTGCTGCACCTCTCCTGCCTACAGTATATAAGCTACCACTTCGCACATATGCTGTATTCTGTTCAAGATTGATGGACTGACAACATCGACTCAAGGTTGAGGGACTGACCACCTCAATCTCCTCCTTTTCTTCACGATTCTCCTTTCTATGGACTGATGAAGCCACTGTGTGGCGAAACGTTTCATCAATAAAGATACCCAAGTGTTGCATATGTGTCTAATTTACCAAGGTCTACTCCATCACTCTCTCCCGGGCATGGCCCTCCGGGCCTAGGACAACTTAAACACACTGCCTGTGTACCATTAACCCAAATAAAGTAACATAGCCTCCAAAGCCTTATTATTGATCCCCGCTTGCACACCCGCCAAATCAACTGTTATAGTGTAAAAGTGGAAGATGGGTATTAACAAAGGGATATCTCTCCAAGAGAGAACCCGCAACAATGGATTCAAATTAGATAAGTTTAGATTTAGAAAGAATATAGGAAAGTATTGGTTTGGAAATAGGGTAGTTGATGAGTGGAACAGTCTGCCTGGTAGGGTTATTGAGGCCGAAACCTTGGGTAGCTTCAAATTTTGGTTGGATAAATTCATGAGAGGGGTTGTATTTGATTGGGACTTGCGTTTATGATTTTTTTCTTAATAATGTACAACGTGAACAGAGTATATTTATTCCCCAGAGAGAATTTAGGTCAAATAATAACGTTCCCAAATGGATTAACAGGAGGCTAAAACATCTATTAGGGGAGAAAAGAGGAATTTATAGGAGCATCAAAAGAGGAGATGTTAACCTTATTGACCAATATGTTCAGTTTAAAAGAAATAAAAAAAGGGGATTAGAAAGGCTAAACGTGACTATGAGATTAAGGTCGCTAATTAATCAAAGACTAATCCAAAAGGGTTCTTTCAAGTGTATAGGACGAAGGTGAGGGAAAAGGTAGGACCTCTGAAAATTGGGAATGGACAGCTGACGGATAACGAACTGGAAATGTGTTCTCTATTTAATGACTATTTTTTGTCAGTCTTTACACAAGAAAACGTAAATGAGATTCCAGAAATTAACAATTATTCAGTTCCTGAAGAATTCAAGTTAACTAATATTACTGTTACGAGGGACATGGTTATCAAACAGATAGATAAACTGAAGCAAAATAAGTCCCCGGGACCCGACGAGTTGTTTTCCAGGGTACTTAAAGAATGCAAGATGGAACTTAGTCAGCCATTAACGAATGTGTTTAATACGTCCATCCTAACTGGTGTTTTGCCAGAGAAGTGGAAGATAGCTAATGTAGTTCCTATATTCAAATCAGGGGATAAGTCAATTCCATCAAATTACCGTCCAATAAGCCTCACATCTATAGTAGGCAAATTATTAGTCAATTATAGCTGATATTATTAGAAGTCACCTTGAAGAACATAATTTGATTAATGAATCTCAGCATGGATTCACGAGAGGTCGTTCCTGCCTGAGAAATTTACTGACGTTTTTAATAAAACATTTGAGGCAGTAGACAGTGATAAAGAATATGATATAGTTTACTTGGATTTCAGTAAGGCCTTCGATAGAGTACCTCACAAGAGACTCTTAAGAAAGGTGGCAGCTCATGATATAGGAGGTAAAGTTCTAGCATGGATAAAGGCATGGCTTAATAATAGAAAGCAGAGAGTTTCCATTAATGGGGTCAAATCTGAATGGGGATTAGTCACTAGTGACATTCCACAAGGATCAGTTTTAGGCCCATTGTTGTTCATAATTCACATAAATGACCTTGATGAAGGAATTGCAGAGTAAATTTGCTGATGATACAAAAATAGGCCGTATGATTCATTCTGAGAAGGATACCAGTGAACTCCAGGAGGATTTGGACAAATTATTGTCTTGGTCTGAAAAGTGGCAGATGAAGTTCAATGTGGACAAGTGTAAGGTACTGGTCCGTGGTAATGAAAATATCCCTCGAATTTAAAAATTAGGTGAAGTAGAGCTTGATTATACAGAATGTGAAAACTTGAGAGTCATTGTAAGCAAAAATCTAAAGCCAAGACAACAGTGCCTAAGTGTGCGAAATAAGGCTAACATATTACTAGGATTTATTTCAAGAAGTATAAGCAACAGAAGTCCAAAAGTTATTTTACAGCTCTATGAGAGGTAATGGGAGCAATCCTATTATCTGTCTCAGTGCTGGAGGCAACGATGTTGGCAGACGTAGGTTTGAGGACCTGACTAGCAGGTTTAGGTCAGCAATAGAGATAATTAGGAAGAAGGGTGGGAACCCTGTCATATGTGGTATTTTGCCAAGGAGAGGAGTTGGAAATGAATGGCTGTCCAGGGCAATTGGTGTCAATTGCTGGCTGGACAAATACTGTAAGGAAAATTCAGTAACATACAGTCGCATCCGATGTGAAGACAAAGACACTAGTTGAAGAATATGCTTTTATTGGGACAGAAATAGGTGTGTACAAACCAGAGGCGTGTTTGTCTCGAGCTCAGTGGACGGATGATTGAGCCTCCACCACGTCTTGAAAAAATAAACACATAAGAAGAATAATGTGATCCTTTATTGAGAACGTTTCGCCCACACAG
The DNA here is from genome assembly GCA_009830355.1 of Cherax destructor. Taxonomy (NCBI): domain Eukaryota; kingdom Metazoa; phylum Arthropoda; class Malacostraca; order Decapoda; family Parastacidae; genus Cherax; species Cherax destructor. The sequence continues at coordinate 102,422 of WNWK01003166.1, forward strand.
TGGGCTTTATCAAGGCACAAACAGATCTACCTGGTGAAAGGTACGTGAGTATATATGATGGAGTCAGGTGGAGAATGCTCCACCTGACTCCATCATATATACTCACGTACCTTTCACCCAGGTATAAGCCTTGATAAAGCCCACTGTGTGGGCGAAACGTTGTCAATAAAGGATCACATTATACTGCTTATAGTTTATTTTTCCATTGTGTCGGTATTTTATAGCATTTATTTCCACCACTACTTAAGCTGAATGACCCACATGGGTTTAGCTCTTAACACGAATAAATAAATAAATTGGGACATTTCGCTCTGTGCAGAATTAGAGTTCGCTGTCTGAGGTAAGTGGAGCTGGGTATTCCACACTTGTCACAACAACTTCAACATGACTCTCAGAATCCTCTAAACACTGCTTTCAACTCTGTGAGATCACTAATACAAGGTAATTCTTTTCATTATTGCTTGGTTTTGCGTTGTATTTCTGCCAGTCGAACAAACGTGGTTCTGATGCAACACTTACTGGGTTTGTGTTGTGGGTAACGTCGCTTTCCAGTAGTAAATGTCTTGTTAATTAGTGACAATCTTGCTCTCTTCATATCCTAATTTGTTTAGCCTCTAAATTCTGGGTTGGTTAGGTAATGGGGTTTAAAGCATATCGATTACACAAAGTACCCTTTTCACCACCAGACAAGAATACTCTCGTCCCAAAAATAGCGAAGAAACGTAAACGCTTAGCATATACACACTGGGAGAAATGCACCACTCAGGGTATATATATATATTTATATCCTCCATGAAATCTGTTGTATCACTCAAAATATGTAACTTCGACAAGTGTTAAGTTATACACATAAGGCTCACTCTACCTGAGCATCTTCCTGAGCATCTCCTTGTGCATCTCCCTAAGCATCTGCCTGTGTATCTCCCTGGGCATCTCACTATCACTCTTCAATATAAACCTTAGTATTTCGGGGTTTTTTTTCTTTGTTATGCGAGCGCTTGTCACTTTCTTGAAAGAACAGTAGCTCAAACATAACAAAAGCTCAGATAATAATAATAATAATAATAATAATAATAATAATAATAATAATAATAATAATAATAATAATAATAATAATAATAATAATAATAATGAGAATAATAATAATAATAATAATGAGAATAATAATAATAATAATAATAATAATAATAATAATAATAATATATTATTACTACTATCAATTTTTTGTTACTATTATTGTTATTCCTAACTAAACATACATTATACACGTGCCTAATTTATATATGTTTAGTTGTAATTTATAAATATTTGGTTGAAACATTCGCCTGAATGTTGACGAGTCTTGCTTCGCCTCGTTCCTTGCACGTGCCGAGCGGCTAGGCTAGGTCACAGCATTGTTTCTTGTATAACGATTATAGATAATCATTATTTATAGTCCATATAGATAATCGTTACATATTTGTATTCAGGTTCTTCACTGACGCACACATTGCATGAATGTTGAAGGAGGTTGAGTGTTACCAGGAATGTTGGAACTTAAAGAACACAGATTGTTGCATGTATAGTAACTCCTCCTTATAGAGGTGTCTGTCACTGTGGTGTCGCCCTCCTACACTAGCTGAACAATTACTAAATGGTTATAATTATAACTGTAATTTTTTTTAAAGGGGTGGACCAGCAAGCCAGCAGTGTGGAAATTTTTGAATTTTCCTAAATTCAGCATGTGTAAATTTGAATATAATAATTGTGTATTAAAATTATGCTAATTTGACCCTTCGAGAAATTTTGTGTGAAGGAGGATGTGCAGCGGCCGCGGAGTGATACAGGGGGAGGGACGCCATTTGTAATTTGCGAGCACTGGTTGTCGTGGAAAATTCAGCTAATAATCCGGCGTCCTCGAGGCTAAATTGGGGTGTTTCGGCTTTAAATTGTAATAGGAACCCGTATTAATGTCCCCTGTTGAAGAATTGGGACAGGAAATTTGCGGGGCCTCCAAAATGTGTAAGATTCTATTTGTTAGGCAGGTGTTGTGGTGTAATCCATCTACAGTAATTAAATAGTAATTGGTAATACGAATTTCTTTTCTAATAACAATAATTATATTTTGTGTACCCAGCAGGCCAAATCATATACAGTCCACATTATTTATAATTTACCAGTATTGGTATTAATGTTTAATATTGTAATTATTAATTTAATATTAGGTCTAGCTTTTTGTGAGAGTGGTGATGTAGTGGGCATCGAGGTAGTGACAGTTCTGCGACCTACTGTGACTAAGTCTCACTTACCTCTCCCAAATTACTTGCATGTAATAATTCAGGTAATACCCTGTAAATCTCAAGCAGGAAATTTCTCACATAATAATTCATGAGTGGAAGGCCTGGGTCAGATGACCAAAAGCTCCAGTTCCGGGTCATTATGTGACTAAGACCCGTGTCAGGAAGCACTTGTCATGATAAATTAGACACATATGTAACACTTGGGTATCTTTATTGAGGAAACGTTTCGCCACACAGTGGCTTCATCAGTCCATACAAAGGAGAATCGTGAAGAATAGGAGTATGAGGTAATCAGTCCCTCAACCTTGAGTCGATGTTGTCAGTCCATCAATCTTGTAAAGAATACAGCATATGTGCGAAGAGGTAGCTTATATATCGTAGGCAGGAGAGGTGCAGCAGTCGTAGGTGGTGTCACATTTGACCAATGTGGAAGTAGGTCATGCCCAAGGGTTAGGCAAGCGAAGAATTCCCTGTATTAAGATACCAAGATGTTGAAGTGTCAGACAGGATGTAGATGACACTGCAACATCTTGGTATCTTAATACAGAGAATTCTTCGCTTGCCTAACCCTTGGGCACGACCTACTTCCACATTGGTCAAATGTGACACCACCTACGACTGCTGCACCTCTCCTGCCTACGATATATAAGATACCTCTTCGCACATATGCTGTATTCTTTACAAGATTGACGGACTGACAACATCGACTCAAGGTTGAGGGACTGATTACCTCATACTCCTATTCTTCACGATTCTCCTTTGTATGGACTGATGAAGCCACTGTGTGGCGAAACGTTTCCTCAATAAAGATACCCAAGTGTTGCATATGTGTCCAATTTATCAACTAGTCGGTTCTCTTAACCATTCATCTACAGCACTTGTCCTGTTTCTTGACAAACCTTACCTAACTTAAATTTTAAACACTCTCACTCCTGTCTCCAAGCATCATACAACTCTCACCAATGAAGTTCCCACCTCATCACCCCTTGGTACCATCACTGCTCCACAATCAACACAGTCTGCCCCTTCCACACCTACACCTCAGTCTGAAAGACACGTCACGACGACTGACTCGTAGCCACACACCGGTACTTTCGTTCCTTTGCAGACTACGTACAGTCTCTGGCTCACGATTTAAGGCTTTATAACTAAAACTCCCCAGACACAATAAATCGGACCTATCTCCACTTTCGCCCACAGCAGTGGAAATATCTGGCCCTTCCCTCACAACCCTTTCTTTCTCTGACTAACATCGTTGAACGTACCCTCCCTACCCAGCTCCCTTTGCCTTCCCTACCAGTTTCGCGTGAGCAGAGACACTTGCAGTTATAATGGCATATCTCAAAGAGACACGGCTATAAATGAACCCTGACAAGTTCTCCTTCAAATGAGAGAATATGCCAAGGCGCTTATCTAATTCAAAATGCACGAACGTATATACTGCATAACTTTGACTACAACTATGCCCTACCATCAGCATCCCTGTCTCGTAATTCCGCCCCTCACACTGTTAAAACTTCACCGCCTCTTGGACGCCCACTTCATATTTATACTGCTACTCATGACACCAGCAACCACACTATACATACAAATCCCTTAATATTAATATGCCTCTGCTAACTCACGTCAACTGTACCAACCATCCCAGCCTGTAATTACCTTTTACGTGCCTCCCCTACTGTATGACTAGTAAGTGAACATGTCTGTTAGGATTAAAGGATTCAGGGAAAATAGGGGAGAGTTAGTTTTTTTTATTTCAGAGTTTTAACCTGTATGAATCTGCCTTCAGGAACCTGAATTATGTAATACAGTTTGATTTCCTTTATCAGCCTATGTTCTGTTACAGTTATCACACCCCCTTCCCGACGAATGATATAGGGAAAGAGCCCTTCATGTACAGTCACAGCCCTTGCTCCCAAATATCCGTTACTTCCCCTCACTGTACTGCAGCCTATGTCTGCTACTCTTTAAATCTTTCTCCTTCACGACTCTTTTCTATGCCAAATAAGCAAGTTTTAATCTCACCTTTACCTCCACCACTTGCTTTACTAGATAATTTAAGCTCTCATCACTAGTTGGAGTTGTATCTCGCCACTTTCCTTTATCTTAAACAAAAGCATTCCTACACATCTGGATTCGAGAACCCATACTCTCTGGTGTATTGCTTTCTCTATATATGTTTGGACAATCATAAACGATTTACACGACAACAGTAGTTTCCGTAATTATTATTACTTCCTATTCTTAAACCCATCCTCCTCGGTAACCTTGGTGATAATTCAAGTAAGTGAATTGGAAATTATTTTGTTGTTCCTTTTCAGAATGTTTGTTTCGAAGTCTTTTTAAGATATTTGAAATTTTAACTATGTTTATATAAATAGTAGACTATGTTTTGTTGTGTAGAAACACGTAAACTATCATAATTTAGTATTAGTGGATAGTGCGATAGCCTCCTAGTTTTAGGACTTGCTTGCCATTAGCTCAAACCCTATCTGTTCTGTGAGTTGTTTACTATCGTGTTATTACCATTCCCCACTTTCTTTTTTACCCTTCCAATTCCTCCACAGACTACTTATTACATATATTTGTCAACTGAGTCCTGACTGCATGGACTCTCACCATTATTCAGACCTCAGGAAAACATTTTCAGAAATATATCTCCTGGTGGTCTCCTGATTTTGCTCGTGCAGTTTGTGTAAAGCATGAGGCTTGGGGCCGCTACCATTACAATCACACCATGGACCACTTCCTGACTTATGAAAGTGCAAAAGAACACGTGAGTCACATAATTCGAACTGCTAAAGGATCAGCCTACGTGTTCACTGTCAACACGACTACTTTAGTAAGCGCTAACTGGAGAAAAGTACAAAAAATAGCAGGAAAATATATAACTGGTTCTTCTCCGGTCCTTAAAATTCCTGACAAAAAAAAAGGCAAGCTCTGACGATGTTGCCAAAGCAAGTAAAGAATACTTTACTCATGTTTCTCAAGGCCTTTACCTCCATGTTTTCCCTAATCCAAACTTGAGGGAAAGTCTGTCCGACTCAACTCCACATCTACGCTGGAAAACCTTTCATCACCCCTTTTACACTCTGAGAATTAGCATCAACACTGAGTGCAGACTCACAGCAGCTGATCAAATACACACATGCTACAATACTTACATCACACAACACTTGTCTTTATTTACGCTCTTTTGACCAGATATGGTCCGAAAGTATTTTACTCTTCCATTGGAAAATTGAGGTAGTCCTCGTTTTTTTCTCTATAAAGCAGGCACCTCAGCACATGCTCCATCTAGTGATAAACCAAAAGCTCTTATTAACAGTTTATAAATTTTATGAATGTTTTGTCAATAGGATGCTTTGTGTGGTACCTGGAGACTCGAAGCTGCTTCTCTCCTCACTTTGGTCTTAGAAAGAATCGCTCTGCTATCGACTCCTAACACGACTCATTACATGCATTCGAAACACCTTACTGGCCAAACACTCTTTTATTGCCATTTTTTCCGATATTTAGAACGGATCTATGAGACTATAACATTATAATATTTCATTGCAACCTCATACTTTAGATCTTCGAGGCAAACCACTACTTTTCTTAAAATATTTTCTACCAGAGAGTCACTTCAGTGCTCGAGTGAATAATTCCCTCTCCTCGGATTTTGTGATAGTCGACGGCAACCCACTAAGTTGCATTGTTAGTACTACCATATTTATGTTACCTGTTAATGACCTTTACTTGGTTCTTCCAACAAATATCAAGTCAACCTTATATGTAAATTATTTTGTCATTGCTAATGTAGGTCCGGACTGGTCTCGCTGCAGTCACCTTACAGCTCTCTATAGATCGTTCAAGATAACAAGAGGGGAGGAGGGGTTCTAGGTTTAGACTGGGAGACTGCATACGATAGCGTAGATAGGGAATTTTTGTTTGGAGTTTTGATGGGGTTGGGGCTTGGGGAAGAAATTGTGGGGTGGGTTCGGACGTTAAATGTTCGGGCGTTGGCAAGGGTCCAGATAAATGGGAAGTTGGGGGTTCAGGTGAGTTATGAACGGGGTTTGCGGAAGGGTTGTCCTCTGTCGCAAATCCTGTTTGGGTGTATGCAGGACCCTTTCTATAGATTGGTTAGGGAAGGGGTTTGGGATGGGGAGGTGGGAAGGGGTTGTGAGTCAGGCATAGTAGGATATGTCGATGATACGACCGTACTGGTGGGTAGTAGTGAGGGCTTATTACATGTGAATAGGATTGTGGGTATTTTTGGGGAGGCGACAGGTATGAGGGTAAATAGGGGTAAGTCAAGTTTGTTGGAGGTAGGTGCGTGGGTGGGAGGGACGTTGGAAAGTAGGGGCGGTTGGAAGTGCGTCGATAGGATTAAAATTTGCGGGGTAATATTCAGTCATGATAGGGAATTGGCGAGATAATTGAATTCGGTTGCGGTGGTGGACAGAGCTATAGATAGGTTGGGAGGCATCAGTTCTACAGAGGTAACACTGTTGCAAAGGGCGGTGGTGGTAAATGTTTTAGTACATAGCAAACTATGGTTTGTTGCTGCCGTATATCCTCTCCGGGAGTGTGATGTAGAGAGATTGCTTGGGAGAGTTTGTTGTTATATTTGGAGTCATGGGAGGCATTGGTTAGGTAGGGAGGTGGTGACTACTGGGGTGGGGGTGGGTGGGTTGGGGTTGATACAGTTACGTAATAGGCTACAAAGTATTTTTGTTAAGCAAGAATATGTGGTAGGGGGGTTAAAGGAGGTACGTAGGTGGTGGTGGGGTAGGGATCTGTTGAGATGTGAGGCTATGTTGAGGTTCCCTCCTTGTTGTTCGGGAGCCTGGGAGGGTTAAGGTAGGTGTTTTGGATAGAGTGGGGGGGAGGGGAGGTGTGGTGCAGGGTGCAGGTACTTATCCAATGTATAATTGGAAGTTAACGTGACATTGGATGAAGAAGTTGCGAATACCACCGAGAGTACGTGAAACAGGGTATAGGTTTTTATTGGGTATTTTAGCGACGCATGCGCAGTTGTATAGGATGGGCATCATCAGGGATGGGTTATGTGGATCATTTTGGGTCCTGGAAACGGCGTATCATACTCTGTATTTCTGTGATACGTTGGTGGGGGTCAGGGAGTGGTTTAGTGGGGTATTAAGGAGGGTGGGGGCTGGGGGTTTGATGACCCTGAGGGCATTGTGTTTGGACGTGGGGGCTTTTCCAGAGGACGTCAGTAGGGCGGTAGTTTACTTGGTGGTCGAGTATCCGAGCGTTGGCAGCAGGTATATATAGGTCTAAGTGTAGAAAACAGGTGATATATGCGGGGACATGGTGTAAAGCTTTCTCTCAGGGTTATAGGGAATTGACTATAGATATTCTGTTGGGGGGTTGAGGGGGGAGGACCTCAGTTAAGAACTGGTCAAAAAGGGGGGGGGGGATGTAGTCAAGGGTTACTGGACAGGGAGGAAGCGGAGGGTGACATGGCTAGGGTTTATGTGCTGTCTCCGGTGTCACCTGATAGGGCGTCAACATGTGTCGTCCACCAGACAGTGGTTGGAGGACAGGTGGACATTGTAATGTGTGGTGATGATGAACTTTTGCAATCAGATGTCTCAACATGTCTTGGACTTATGAGACTTAGATCAATCATTATGTTGCACTTTTGTTGGTAGCAAGTACTTAATTGCTTAGTGGTTATTGGTTGAAGTATTCGGGAAGACAGGTGTTTCTTGTGAGGTTGGGTGTTTTGTACTCAAGTGAGTGTTCTTGTGTTATTTTGGCCTCAGCGTGAATGGGGTGAATGTATGTGTTTCAGTTCACTGGACAACAGGTTACAGATGTTCAGCCAGGGGTATTTTATATGTGGTGTGGATAGTGGATGGTATGACTGAGGGTAGCAAACCATGCATGTGGTTATTTAACCTATGGTTCTTACTGCGGTTTGTGGTACAGTGCCTCAATATTGGGGACAGGTGTGGTGTTTCAAACCGGTTTATACACACAGGAAATTTTCTTTCATTGTCGGACAAGTTTGCAATTTTCTGTGATCTCCGCTGTTTTTTTTTTTTTAAATAAGTGCCTATAGTTGTTTGGGGTTATGCATGGAGCTATCTCAACTTGTATGGTTTCACTTATATACTTGTATTTTGTTACCAAGTATGAGGCACTGACTTGGTATTCATGGATGATTAATATGTTTAAAATGTAGATTGTATAGGGCGTAGGTTACGGCATCACGACACTTACATTTATAGGTTTGTTTTCTTTCCTACTTAGCTTGTAAGCGAACGCTGTTTTTCTGTATATCTTTTGTCTTAATTGAGATAATAGTATCTTTTGTTTTTATGAAGTTCTTGGTGTGGTATTAACATGTTTTGACATCATATTCTAATACAAAAAAAAAAATGTTTTCTAATGTTCTATATAATCATTTTGTGTGTGGTTACCTAATGTACAGTCACGTGTTATATCCTTATGGGAGTTATTGTTAATGTTTTGGTTGTTATGCTTTTTGTAATATTACTCTGTATGATGAACTATGTCTTTTAAATAAAAAAAAATAGATCGTTCACCCAGCTGCGTCACGTCACATGTTTTCTATTGGTAAACCCACTTCTGTAACTCGTTTATACCTGTATGGTTCCCTTATTCCAGTATATACCACAGTCAAAATTTTAGGCTTTACCTTTGATTGTAAAACATTATGGTAGTCCCACACCAGCTCTCTGAAGACCAAGCGTCTCACTCGCCTGGTCCTAGAAACAGTTTATCCAGTTGTAATTGGGGAGATGACAAGCAAACCCTTCTCAAATTTCATACAGTCGTAGTACCGTGCAAGTTAATCTACGGGGACCAGGTATATTCCGCGGCCTCCGTAGCTACCCTTCAGAAAAACTGTAGTTTACCTTCAAGGATTACGTTAATATTACGAGGTCTTCTGTTCTTCGTCGGTTGAGAACTTCTCAGCAGAACAAACATCCATTCTTTACAGGATCGACACGATACCAAGTACCTTCATATTTTATTCGCTTAAACGACCTTCACGAACCTCATACTACATAATAATAATCGATGTTAGTATTATAAATTCATTAAACAACCGATCCCATTGTTACGACCTTATAACCTCCGTGTACGTGCTCAAGCAACATCTCTCAATTTTCACTTACGTTCTAACCCCCTATCTCTCTTCCATTCATCCCTGGGAAGCGACACACATTCACGTTTGCTTGCCCCACTCTTCCATGCCTGAAAACCAACATAACTACTGCAGCCAATCACTTTTCCTGAACTTTTTGAAAAACATTCTCTCTACGTGGTATATACGTACAGTTCTGAATCCTCAGACAGAGTTGTGAGTTGTTTACACGGTGATCTTTCCGAATAAAATAATATGAAAACATTTATTGGACTTGGCGAGAACTTTTACAGTAGAGTTATATTGCCATCACAGAAACTGCCACCATTTCTACCTTCTCATTTATTGTCACCTCAGATTGTCAATGACAGTTACAATATATATATGTCGTGCCGATTAGGTAAAACTTGCGATTTTGGCTTATATAGCAACGCTCACCTTGCCATATAAGACAAGTGAAAATTTGTGTATGCAATAATTTCGCCAAAATCATTCTGAACATAACGAAAAATATATATTTCATTGTGTTTGTTTATTATTAAATTAATGTTAACGTATCTAAAATATATTTAGTTGGGTTAGGCTAAATTAAATTGCGCTTGTTGTAATAAGGTTAGGTAGGTTTCAAAGTTTCTCTTGGTACAAAATTATAAATTCTTACATTAACATAAATGAAAAAATATATCTTTAAACGTATAAGAGAAAATTTTAGAAAGGACTTAATTTTAGATGAGTTCTTGCTAATTGACCAGTTTTACCTAATCGCACGACTATATATATATATATATATATATATATATATATATATATATATATATATATATATATTATATATATATATATATATATATATATATATATATATATAGCAAAAAGATCACAGTAATCAGGTGATATCAGAATATGCAAGACAACCACTATGAAAAATAGAGGAATTCCAAGCGCTTTCGTGACTACTCACATTATCAAGGAACTAGTTCCTTGATAATGTGAGCAGTCACGAAAGCGCTTGAATCTCTATTTTTCATAGTTTGTCTTCTTTATATATATATATATATATGTCGTGCCGATTAGGTAAAACTGGTCAATTAGCAAGAACTCATCTAAAATTAAGTCCTTTCTTAAATTTTGTCTTATACGTTTAAAGATATATATTTTTTCATTTATGTTAATGTAAAAAATTATAATTTTGTACCAAGAGAAACTCTGAAAACCTACCTAACCTTATTACAACAAGCGCAATTTAATTTAGCCTAACCCAACTAAATATATTTTAGATACGTTAACATTAATTTAATAATAAACAAACACAATGAAATATTTTTTTTTCGTTATGTTCAGAATGATTTTGGCGAAATTATTGCATACACAAATTTTCACTTGTCTTATATGGCAAGGTGAGCGTTGCTATTTAAGCCAAAATCCCAAGTTTTACCTAATCGGCACGACATATATATATATATATATATATATCCGAATGCTCCACACAGGTTTAGCACTTCAATAAAGGCAATAGAAAATGAGAACAATCTTATGTACAACCGCGATAAAACGTGAAATTTAATGAGACATGAGAACAGTATGGCAGAATGCCCAGTAATGTCTGCTAGAAACCCTTGAACTTTGGTGGTAAGATGTTGTTCCTGGTGGTGGTTGCAGTAGTGGTGGTGTTGTTCCTGGTGGTGGTTGCAGTAGTGGTGGTGTTGTTCCTGGTGGTGGTTGCAGTAGTGGTGGTGTTGTTCCTGGTGGTGGTTGCAGTAGTGGTGGTGTTGTTCCTGGTGGTGGTTGCAGTAGTGGTGGTGTTGTTCCTGGTGGTGGTTGCAGTAGTGGTGGTGTTGTTCCTGGTGGTGGTTGCAGTAGTGGTGGTGTTGTTCCTGGTGGTGGTTGCAGTAGTGGTGGTGTTGTTCCTGGTGGTGGTTGCAGTAGTGGTGGTGTTGTTCTTGGTGGTGGTTGCAGTAGTGGTGGTGTTGTTCCTGGTGGTGGTTGCAGTAGTGGTGGTGTTGTTCCTGGTGGTGGTTGCAGTAGTGGTGGTGTTGTTCCTGGTGGTGGTTGCAGTAGTGGTGGTGTTGTTCTGGTGGTGGTTGCAGTAGTGGTGGTGTTGTTCCTGGTGGTGGTTGCAGTAGTGGTGGTGTTGTTCTTGGTGGTGGTTGCAGTAGTGGTGGTGTTGTTCCTGGTGGTGGTTGCAGTAGTGGTGGTGTTGTTCTGGTGGTGGTTGCAGTAGTGGTGGTGTTGTTCCTGGTGGTGGTTGCAGTAGTGGTGGTGTTGTTCCTGGTGGTGGTTGCAGTAGTGGTGGTGTTGTTCTTGGTGGTGGTTGCAGTAGTGGTGGTGTTGTTCCTGGTGGTGGTTGCAGTAGTGGTGGTGTTGTTCCTGGTGGTGGTTTCAGTAGTGGTGGTGTTGTTCTTGGTGGTGGTTGCAGTAGTGGTGGTGTTGTTCCTGGTGGTGGTTGCAGTAGTGGTGGTGTTGTTCTTGGTGATGGTTGCAGTAGTGGAGGTGTTGTTCTTGGTGGTGGTTGCAGTAGTGGTGGTGTTGTTCTTGGTGGTGGTTGCAGTAGTGGTGTTGTTAGTAGTGGTTGTAGTAGCGGGGGTGTTGTTCTTAGTGGTGGTGTTTTTGTTGTTCTTGTTGGTAGTTGCAGTAGTGGGGATGTTTGTGGTGGTGATTGCAATAGTGGTGGTCTTGCTGTTCATGGTGGTGGTTGCAGTAGTGGTGATGTCGGTCTTGGTTGTAGTAGTGGTGATGGTATTGGAACTGATAGTGGTGGTTGCCTTTGTCAGGCCTATACTGGGAGCCTGACGTACTTCCATTAATGGGCCCCGCTCACGTGTGACCGCATCTTCAATTGCTGCATTTCTTCACATCAAGAAGCTCATTGCCAAATCTTTTTGCCTGACCTAATTCCAATAGTAGGCCCCATCCACATATGACAATGTCTTCAACAGCTGCATTTCCCAGCTTCTTCCACTGGTTCCAGAGGTTCCTCCCTCATTACTTGGTGAAAGAATAATGAAGACTGCTGCACAGGCGATGCTTCTCTCAATAAAGACAGCCAGGTATTGCACAGGAGATGCTTCTCTCAATAAATACAGCCAGGTATTGCACAGGAGATGCTTCTCTCAATAAAGACAGCCAGGTGTTGCACATTTGTCTTATTCATCAACTAGTTGGTTTTATGCTAGTGTTCTAATAATGGTGTTGATAATGGTTGTAGTGTTAGTGTTGTTGGAGTTGTTGATGGTAGTGGTGATGGAAAGGGTGGTGGTGGTGGGAATGGTGGAGATGGATGGTGGCATATAGACATAAGATAATATAGAGAGCAGTGTAGACAGTGAACAAAATAATTACCAAACCCGTCGCTCAGTTAATCATTATTTATTATTATTATTATTATTATTATTATTATTATTATTATTATTATTATTATTATTATTATTATTATTATTGATAGTAATAGCAGTATTACTTAAGAAGATATTACTTATAATTAGGTTTCTGTGCACAAGACAACGACGTCGTCATTTCATTACCGCTGATGAATGGTAATATTGTGACATGAGTGTGATGCTAGGTGATATTATGTGATGCTTAATTATGCAACGTAGGTATGTAGTCAATGGTCATACAAGGTCTACCTGGAGGGTATTCCGGGGATCAACGCCCCCGCGACCCGGTCCATGACCATGATCAACTAGGGTGTTACTGTTGGTGGCACGTAGTCCAGCGTACGAACCGCAGTCCGGCTGATCCAGCACCGACTTTAGGTATCTGTACAGCTCCCTCTTGAAGGCAGACAGGGGTCTATTGGTAATTCCCCTGGTTGCTGGGTGTCTCGCTACCACAATGTTCCTGGCATATAGTAAGAGGGTTTTTCCTGACTACTGACCGACGTAAATGAGTTACATCGATCACTTTCGCTGGATTTCCTATAAATAATATAGACTCTGTATCTTCGGCAGACTCTCAGATTTCGTTGTACATCGGTGGTGGTGTTGTCTGTGTGGACCGCTGCCGCTCTTGGAGGTTAGGTTAGGTAAGGTTTGTCAGGAAATAGGACAAGCGTTTCGTGACGCAGGTCTTTGGCTGGGAATTTTGGTCATCTGACCGAGGCCTTCCGCTGGCTTGCCAGTTCACCCCTTTAAAAATTATGTAACTCCTGGAGACGGTGGATACCTTGTAGCTTCGAGTGGACAGCTTTCACCGCTGTCTGCGTTAATATTCCTGACAGTTATTAAACCATATTTACTCACGTACTTTGTTAATTAATAAATAAATGATGAACTTGGTTAAATTAATGTAATCTTAATTTTATTTTTATCTTTGTAATAATTGAATGTTTTCGTCATTAATCCGTTCCAGAAGGTCGGCCGAAAACCAATTTGTACGAAAACTGAAGTAATATTTCCCATAAGAAATAATGTAAATCAAATTAATCCGTTCCAGACACCCAAAAATATAAAAAAAAAATATAAAGAATAACTATAGTTTTACATACAGAAAACAATGAGAAATAAATATAAAGCACTAATTTTAATGGATAAATGGACATTTAAATCAGTTTTACCTTTATTGAAGACTCTTGTTGGCGTATGGAAGACGGCGAGGATGGGAGAGGGAGGAGAGGTTATTGTTTGGAAGGGGAATCTGCCTCCATAAGGATTTCAGGTATCAAAGCCCTATCCAGGGTTACTTCCCTTGTTTGTCTCTTACTGGCACTAGGACCAGCTTAATAGTCACTGGACCCCTGTCACACAAAAAATCTGTCCAGAGAGGCCTGTTTCTGGCATCTCTTTAAGATTTGCCTAAAATGGGACATGGCATTGTCATTGAACATGTTGCTGACACGGCTTGCAACAGCTTTGTTAGGGTGATATTTCTCCACAAAACTTTGCACCTCACTCCACTTTGCACAAATGTCCTTAATCACTGAAGGAGGCACATTCTCCCCTCTCTCTTCTTCCTCCTATGAAGCAACAATGGATTATTATGAAATGTTTCGGATGAACACGCGGAGTAATCTTTTACGGACGATTTCCGAGCGGATGTACGAAAACGGGTAAATTTCGCCGAAAAAAGTGGTCGAAAACTGAATTGTACGATAACCAATAACCGTACCGGACGAAAACCTGGATTCCACATATTTATATTATGACTCCGCATACAGGGCAGCCTGAGAAGTACTTAACTCGGGACAACCAGGCTGTTAGTGATGGGGACTGTTGGGATGGTGGTGACTGTGGGGATGGTGGTGACTGTGTGGATGGTGGAGACTGTTGGGAAGGTAGGGACTGTGGGGATGGTGGGGACTGTGGGGATGATCTTGACTGTGGGGACTGTGGGGATTGTGGTGACTGGGGATGGTGGTGACTGTGTGGATAGTGGTGACTGTGGGGATAGTGGGGATTGTGGGGATAGTGGGGACTGTGGGGATGATGTTGACTATGGGGATGGTGGGGATTGTGGTGACTGGGGATGGTGAGGATTGTTGTGACTGGGAATGGTGGGAATGATGTTGACTGTAGGGATGGTGGGGACTGTGGGGATTGTGGTGACTGGAGATGGTAGTGACTGTGGGGATGGTGGAGACTGTGGAGACTGTGGGGATGATGTTGACTGTGAGGATTGTGGTGACTGGGAATGGTGGTACTGTGGGGATGGTGGTAACTGTGGGGATTGTGGTGACTGGGGATGGTGGTGACTGTGGGGAGGGTGGTGACTGTGGGGATTGTGGGGACCATGGGGATATTGGTGACTGTGGGGATGGTGGTGACTATGGGGATATTGGTGACTGGTGGTGACTGATGGTGGTGACAGTGGGGATGGTGGTGACTGTGGGGATAGCGGAGACTGTGGGGATGGTGGAGACTGTGGGGATGGTGGAGACTGTGGAGATGGTGGAGACTGTGGGGAACATGGAGACTAAGAATAATTCAACATACGTTACCCGTGATATCATTGACATCTAATACTGTCAGGTCAGCAGAGTTCAAACCCGGCTAGACGCCCCACAGCGAGGGAAAGTCAGTCAGACAAGTACCCTCAGGCAGACACGTACCCTCAGGCAGACACGTACCCTCAGGCAGACACGTACCCTCAGGCAGACACGTACCCTCAGGCAAACACGTACCCTCAGGCAGACACGTACCCTCAGGCAGACACGTACACTCAGGCAGACACGTACCCTCAGGCAGACACGTACACTCAGGCAGACACGTACCCTCAGGCAGACAGGACAAGACTGCAGGCTGGGCTTCCTACTACCTATTCTCAATATACCAGTTTACCATCTAAGTGATTATTATTTTCCACCTGTACTCTACTTAAGGACCTTCCTGACAACTGTGTCGATGGAGGTGACTGTGGGGATGGTGGTGACTGTGGGGATGGTAGTGACTGTGGGGATGGTGGTGACTGAGGGGATGGTAGTGACTGTAGGAATGGTAGGGACTGTGGGGATGGTGGTGACTGTGGGGATGGTAGTGACTGTGGAGATAGTGGTGACTGAGTGGATGGTGGTGACTGTGGGGATGGTAGTGACTGTGGGGATGGTGGTGACTGAGGATGGTGGTGACTGGGGGATGGTGAGTGGATACTGTGGGGATGGTGGTGACTGTGGGGATGGTAGTGACTGTGGAGATAGTGGTGACTGAGTGGATGGTGGTGACTGTGGGGATGGTAGTGACTGTGGGGATGGTGGTGACTGAGGGGATGGTGGTGACTGTGGGGATTTTGGTGACTGTATGAATGGTAGGGACTGGGGGGATGGTGGTGACTGTGGGGATGGTAGTGACTGAGTGGATGGTGGTGACTGAGGGGATGGTGGTGACTGTGGGAATAGTGGGACTGTGAAGATGGTGGTGACTGTGGGGATAGTGGTGACTATGTGGATGTGGTGACTGTGGATGGTGGTGACTGGGGGATGGTGGTGACTGTGGGGTTGGTGGTGACTGCGGGGTTGGTGGTGACTGTTGGGATATTGTTAATGGATGATGTGGGGAATACTTGCTAATTCTTTTTGTAATATGGTCTTGTGAGACTGTGTGGATACTGAAAATGGCCATAATCAGTTACTACAATAGGGTCAACCACCTAAGAGTGGAGTGAGTGAGTGATGTAGAGAGGATGGAGAGTGACTGTAGAGAGATGAGTGAGGATGAAAGAGGTGAGTAGGGGATGATTAGATATAAGAGATATATGATTGAATGGATGATGATGAGAATAATATGATAATATATATATATTATATATAGAATTTATTGTGATATTATATATATAACATAATATAATACCTATATATATATATATATAGTATATCATATAATTAATAAAATAAATATAATACACATCATAAAAATGAAAAAAAAATAATAAAAAAAATATAAATAAAAATAAAAAATAAGAATATAATATAAAATATAATATAATAAGAAAAAGAAGAGAGAGAATGAGAAGAAGAAGAGAGAGAGAGAGAGAAAAGAAAAAATAGAAGAGAGAGAGAGAGAGAGAGAGAGAGAGAGAGGGAGGCAGGACAAAAGCAACGATACAGAATATAGGAATTTCAATCATAAAAATTAATTGTGAAACCCGGGATCGGCATGGGGGAGGGAAACATGGAGAGTAAAGCTAATGGAGGCAGGGAGAGAAAACTTTACGAGTCAACACGCGAGGGAAGCTACAAGAATGAGAGGTGGGGGACGAGCTGCCACGCCACGGCTTAATTTTCACTCAAAACCAATCCGACGTTATAGTAAATTGACTATAGAAAACCAGTAGTGATAACACAGTGTTAAGTTTTAGTTATCAAGTAGAGGTGGAACTGGAGGAGAAAACATAGGGAAGTAGAGATCACAAATCCAGAGAAGAGAAGAGGAAAGTATTAAGGCTTGAGAAGTTTCCTGAGAGAAGTTCACTGAAGAAAAGACATCTGTAAGATAATTAGTAAATACACTAGACACAATATTGACTTATTTCATACACGAGAAGACATACGAAATACAGTGAGTCTGTGGCTCAGTCATGGCTACTGGGAGAACAAAGCAAGGCACAAGAGTGCGTCGAAGAAATATAGAGAATAGAAAACAAAATAAGAAAATGTAGCAAGGATAAAAACTAGAAACTACTATTTTTGAGTATGGTGGGAAGCTGATACAACAGAAAATGCTAAAATAGAAACAAAACTCGAAATAGCCACATGGAAATAAAAATGGTTGTAAAAAGGCTAAATAATAACAAAAGAAGAGTAAACACTTAGGAAAGATGACAAAGGTTATAAAAAACAAGAAATGATGTCAGAGAACATAGCAGCCAGAACGTACCACATACTAGAAGACATCTATTTAGCGAAAAAAGTAAGGAGGTGACAACATATCCCCTTGGGTAGTAAGAGAAGTAGCAACCACTGTGCCAACCTTTAGCTTGAACAAGTCACAGATAACTACCAGAAAGACGTTTAAAGTAGTGCCAGTAGTTAACTAGGACAGACGGAAGGTACTGACGGTATCAATGACATGCATCTTGTCTAAAACGGTGAGGAAGATTGTCAGGAGAAGGATGCTGGAGGAATACTTGACTTCCCGAAGAGAAATGAGGGACTCGGTCATTGAAACCCACAGGGAGTCAGAGATGGGAGTTAATATTTGTGTGTGTGGGGGGGAGGAAGTATGCTAAAGACATGATATTAGGACAATATACTCCCTGTAACAAGTGGGCTCTCAGATCCTCCTGTCTAAGATACTACTACTACTAATACTAAGAATAATAATAATAAAATAAATAATAACAATTATCTTTATTTCTAAAACTTATAAAGACCTAACTGACATCAATGACGTACTATAAGAAAGCCCCTTGTTACGCAGAGCATTTCGGGCAAATTAGGTTAATTTTGTTCCATCCTCTTCCACATCCTCATGCCTGACATAGACAGAGATGTAAGTCACAGCACCGAGTCCTCCTTTGCTAAAGATGCCAGAATTTGCATGACAGTGTCATCAATTGAGGACACTGCAAATCTCCAAATTGCAATTAACCAAGTCTATCAGTGGGTTTCAGAAAACAATATGAAGTTTAATGAAGACAAATTTCAATTACTCCACTATGGAAAACTCGAGGAAATAAAAACTGGATCGGAGTATAAAACAAATTCCCACCACACAGAGCGAGAAACTAACGTGAAGGACCTGGGAGTGGTAATGTCGGAGAATCTCACTTTCAAAAATCACAACAATGTTTCTATCATATCTGCTAGGTAAATGATAGGATGGATAATGAGAACCTTCAAAACTAGGGATACCAAGCCAATGATGATTCTCTTTAAATCGCTTGTTCTCTCTAGGCTGGAATATTGCTGTACACCAACGGCCCCTTTCAAAGCAGGCGAAATTGCAGATCTGGAGAATATAGAGAGAATTTTCAATGCACATTTAAGTATAATAAAGCATCTAAATTACTGAGAACGATTGAAGTCCCTTGACTTGTATTCCCTGGAACGCAGGCGAGAAAGATACATGATAATATACACTTGGAAAATCCCAAATCTGCACACGGAAATCACTCCTTATGAAAGCAAAAGACTCGGCAGACGGTGCAGCATCCCCACTATGAAAAGCAGGGGTGCCATGAGTATGCTAAGAGACAACACAATGAGCGTCAGGGGCCCAAGACTATTCAACTGCCTCTCAGGATACATAAGGGAGATTATCAATAGAATCCTGGATGTCTTCAAGAGGGAGTTGGACAGGGACCTAAAGTCAATACCTGACCAGCCGGGCTGTGGTTCGCACATCGGTTTACATGCGGCCAGCAGTAACAGCCTAGTTGATCAGGTCCTGATTCACCATGAGGCCTGGTCATGGACCGGGACTCCCGGAACACCCAGGTATACTCCAGAATGCGACCCACATCAGTCGGCTAACACCCGGGTGCCTGTTTACTGCTAGGTGAACACGGACAGCAGGTGTCTTAAGGAAACACGCCCCAATGTTTCCACCCGTACCGGGAATCGAACCACTGACCTCAGTGTGTGAGCTGAGTGCGCTACCAACCGAGCTACGGGACACCGAGCACTTTCTTGTGATGAAGGTGAGACCCCCAAATCTACCTTCCTTCTGGGACTGAAGATTCCCACAGATTTTCTGATCATTCTGGGTTTTTTTTTCTTTAATATTGCATAACTGTGATCCGACCTTACCAGGAGTGGTCCTTCCTAGTGTTGATAAATGAGACACTTGTGCAACAGTGGGTATCATTATTCTGGAAACGTTTTGTCAGGCAGTGGCTTCTTCAGTCCACTGCAGAGAAAGGTGGAAGCTGAGGAGGAGTTTAAGGTAATTAGTCACTCAACCTGGAGTCTAAATGTTGTGACCAGACTGACATATCGACTTCAGGCTGAGGGACTGATTACCTCAAACTCCTCCTCATCTTCCACCTTTCTCTGCAGTGGACTGAAGAAGCCACTGCCTGGCAAAACGTTTCCAGATTAGAGATACCCAATGTTGCACAAGTGTCTCATTTATGAGCTTGTTGGTTTTGTAAAACGTTTGCACACAAATTTAGCGTTGTCACTGGGTCCCCCGGGTTACCTTTCCTTACCGGGCTGAGCAGTTTTGAGGTTAACAGCTGCCACTCAAGTTCCCTACAGGCATCACACAGCCTGGCTTCATAACAAAAGGTGTCTTCTTACTAAGGAAGACAGAGGCCACTCTCATTTTACACCTGTAGGGTGACAGGGCAGTTAGAAGCGTTTAATGGCTGTCGGTCTGGTGATAGGACAGAGGTGTTTAATGGCTGTAGGTCTGGTGATAGGGCAGGTAAAGGTCCTTATTGGCTGTTGGTCTGACGAAAGGGCAGTTAGAGGTCCTAAATGGCTGTCACTTAAAATCTCCCAACTATCGATGGGTCAGGTAATAGGGCAGTTAAATGCCCTTAATTACTACGTGGGTCCCTTAATAAATTTTGTTTTTGTTCGGTTGAATTCCTAGGCAATGAGCTCTTATCGACCCTCAGCTCATTACCATGCCTCAGCCTGATCGTATATTAATACCTTCCATGGGATGAGTCCAAGTGCCTGCTTACTTATACCTGAACAAGAATAACAGGTGTAACGAAACACCTCCAGTGTTTCCACTCGTGTAGGGATCGAGCCCCGGTTTCCTCAGTTGTGAGCTCAAGTCACTACCGAAAAGAAGAAATTATGGCAATAGTTGAAAAAGATGTAACACAAATGTTTGTACAGCTGTGTCATTGTGCACTACTATAAGGGTTTTCTGGCGAGATAATAATAACAAGAACAATAATAATAATAAAAAATTACAATAATAATATATTATTTATAATGATTGATAATAGTAATAAATAATATTAACGATGATGAATGATGACAACAATAGTAATAAATAATAAAAATATTATAATTATTATTAATATTATTATCTTTACCATTATTGTTTTCACTGGTGATAAAGTCCACACTCGCCAGAGAGAGGAGCACCTACGACACACTCGCCAGAGAGAGGAGCACCTACGACACACTCGCCAGAGAGAGGAGCACCAACGTCACATTCGCCAGAGAGAGGAGCACCTACGACACACTCGACAGAGAGAGGAGCACCTACGACACACTCGCCAGAGAGAGGAGCACCTACGACACACTCGCCAGAGAGAGGAGCACCTACGACACACTTGCCAGAGAGAGGATCACCTACGATACACTCGCCAGAGAGAGGAGCACCTACGACACACTCGCCAGAGAGAGGAGCACCTACGACACACTCGCCAGAGAGAGAGCACCTACGACACACTCGCCAGAGAGGAGCACCTACGACACACTCGCCAGAGAGAGGAGCACCTACGACATACTCGCCAGAGAGGAGCACCAACGACACACTCGCCAAAAGAGGAGCACCTACGACACACTCGCCAGAGAGAGGAGCACCTACGACACACTCGCCAAAAGAGGAGCACCTACGACACACTCGACAGAGAGGAGCACCTACGACACACTCGCCAGAGAGGAGCACCTACGACACACTCGCCAGAGAGGAGCACCTACGACACACTCGCCAGAGAGGAGCACCAACGACACACTCGCCAAAAGAGGAGCACCTACGACACACTCGCCAGAGAGAGGAGTACCTACGACACACACGCCAGAGAGAGGAGCACCTACGACACACTCGCCAGAGAGAGGAGCACCTACGACACACTCGCCAGAGAGAGGAGCACCAACGACACACTCGCCAGAGAGAGGAGCACCAACGTCACACTCGCCAAAGAGAGGAGCACCTACGACACACTCGCCAGAGAGGAGCACCTACGACACACTCGCCAGAGGAGGAGCACCTACGACACACTCGCCAGAGAGGAGCACCTACGACATACTCGCCAGAGAGGAGCACCACGCACACTCGCCAGAGAGGAGCACCTACGACACACTCGGCAGAGAGGAGCACCTACGACACACTCGCCAGAGAGAGAGCACCTACGACACACTCGCAGAGAGGAGCACCTACGACACACTGCCAGAGAGGAGCACCTACGACACACTCGCTAGAGAGGAGCACCTACGACACACTGCCAGAGAGAGGGCACCTACGACACACTCGCCAGAGAGAGGAGCACCTACGACACACTCGCAGAGAGGAGCACCTACGACACACTCGCCAGAGAGAGGAGCACCTACGACACACTCGCCAGAGAGAGGAGCACCTACGACACACTCGCCAGAGAGAGGAGCACCTACGACACACTCGCCAGAGAGAGGAGCACCTACGACACACTCGCCAGAGAGAGGAGCACCTACGACACACTCGAGAGAGGAGCACCTACGACACACTCGCCAGAGAGAGCACCTACGACACCTCGCCAGAGAGAGGAGCACCTACACACACTCACCAAACGCCAATTAAACTCGTCAATTATAATTTCCAACATTACACAGGAATAATATTTTTTTCACTCCCCTCCATCCTGCTCATTGTTTCATGGCCTCGTTAGCTTTCGTTAGTTCTCGTTAGTTCTCGTTACTTCTCCTTCGCCTTAAGTGGTTCTTAAGAGAACCAATGTCAATTCATCTTGAACGAGCATGTGTCGGCCCCAGGGAGCAAGGAGACAGAAAACGTCGACTCTGAACAGAGCAAGTCTTTTATTGCTTGAAATTTGTGTACTACCGGAGCATATTGAGAGGAGTTCCAGGCACACTCGCCGAGGGCCCGGTCTCGACCAGGCTCGCAGAGAGAGAGAGAGAGAGAGAGAGAGAGAGAGAGGGAGGTGAGGGATGTTATGAGTTTAAACTAGCGCCTAGGGGTTAAAGCCTTGTCTAGGGGCATATAAAATATTAAAAAATACACCAGCCTACGGCCACCAAGGTAACTTCACCAAGAGCGCTGAACAGCTGGACACAACTTTAGGGTTGATTATTAGTAAGGGCTGACAAACTCACAAAAATATACACTTTAATATCGGCAACAACATACAGCACCACCCCAAGAATACCACACACCAGTAGACCTCTATAAGTTACTCAAAATAAGGCTACATTATTATTATCACAATCAAAACCAAGCGCTAAACCCACAAGGGTCATAACTAGGTTATAAGAATATAAAACTTTAATGGCGCCTGTAGATCGTCATACTTCCCTGCCAACCTCTTTCCTGCTGGCAAAAATGCAGACATTTCTGCACTTTCCACCAATTACATAAGTCCTACATAAATACCAGGGCCTTGCCCATTGCTGGAACTAACATGTAGTTGAGTACTTGGACTATTTTGTTATAATTCTCAGGTCATAGGTTGTTTTTGGTGAAAATTTTGTACTCCTAAGTTTGCTCCAGCATTGGGCAAGGCTCTGGTGTTTATGTAGGACTTGTGTGATTGGTGGTAAGTGCAGAATTGCTCGCATTTTTGCCAGCAGGCAAGAGGCTGGCAGGGAAATATGACGATCTACAGGCGCCATTAAAGTTTTATATCAGTATAACCTAGTTGTGACCCTTGTGGGTTTATCACTTTGCTTTGACTGTAATAATAACACTGTTCTAGTCAATCCCTTACACTCCTCTCTCTCAGTCTTGTCACAAACGCGTCCACTACGCGTCTAGTACTTCGACTATTTTTATGGACCTTCACTATACTACAGACACTCCACATTACAAATTTATTACAACAACGGAGTATCCTGCATAATAAGGGAGGTCTTATATATAGGTGGTTCAACTATTAGAGGCGGGCGACACCAGACAATAGATTCAACAGAAACAGAATTTATATCAAATGTGATATTCCCAGGTGCGTGCCATATAATGAGAGAATAGATGAGTGGCAGTGGGCAGAATACACAATGATAAGTACAGAATCGATAGCAATCACATACATGCATGTATTGGCCTGTACTATACAGAGCCATGAGCTGTATAAGAGACATGGGGCAGCTGTGAACCCTACTTCCCTTCGTGTAGAATTTGAAGCAAAAATCCTAATGTGTGTTAAATAATAATTATGAAATGCTGACATGTTATTATTTATAAATTGATACTATTATTATTCAACAGTGATATTAGGGTGGTTTTTGCTTTTACATTAGATAGGTAGACTTATGCCCTTATTTACTATAAGCTGAATTATAACCTCATTAAAGAGTAGCTTCCCTGCTCTCACTTCTGAGAGTAGCTTCTCTGCTCTCACTTCTGAGAGTAGCTTCCCTGCTCTCACTTCTGAGAGTAGCTTCCCTGCTCTCACTTCTGAGAGTAGCTTCTCTGCTCTCACTTCTGAGAGTAGTTTCCCTGCTCTCACTTCTGAGAGTAGCTTCTCTGCTCTCACTTCTGAGAGTAGCTTCCCTGCTCTCACTTCTGAGAGTAGCTTCCCAGCTCTCACTTCTGAGAGTAGCTTCCCTGCTCTCACTTCTGAGAGTAGCTTCTCTGCACTCACTTCTGAGAGTAGCTTCCCTGCTCTCACTTCTGAGAGTAGCTTCTCTGCTCTCACTTCTGAGAGTAGCTTCTCTGCTCTCACTTCTGAGAGTAGCTTCCTGCTCTCACTTCTGAGAGTATCTTCTCTGCTGCTCACTTCTGAGAGTAGCTTCCTGCTCTCACTTCTGAGAGTAGCTTCCTGCTCTCACTTCTGAGAGTGCTTACCCTGCTCTCACTTCTGAGAGTAGCTTCCTGCTCTCACTTCTGAGAGTAGCTTCCTGCTCTCACTTCTGAGAGTAGCTTCCTGCTCTCACTTCTGAGTAGCTTCCTGCTCTCACTTCTGAGAGTAGCTTCTCTGCTCTCACTTCTGAGAGTAGCTTCCCTGCTCTCACTTCTGAGAGTAGCTTCCCTGCTCTCACTTCTGAGAGTAGCTTCCCTGCTCTCACTTCTGAGAGTAGCTTCCCTGCTCTCACTTCTGAGAGTAGCTTCCCTGCTCTCACTTCTGAGAGAGCTTCCTGCTCTCACTTCTGAGAGTGCTTCCTGCTCTCACTTCTGAGAGTAGCTTCCTGCTCTCACTTCTGAGAGTAGCTTCCTGCTCTCACTTCTGAGAGTAGCTTCTCTGCTCTCACTTCTGAGAGAGCTTCCTGCTCTCACTTTGAGAGTAGCTTCCTGCTCTCCTTCTGAGATAGCTTCCTGCTCTCACTTCTGAGAGTAGCTTCTCTGCTCTCACTTCTGAAGTAGCTTCCCGCTCTCACTTCTGAGAGTGCTTCTGTGCTCTCACTTCTGAGAGTAGCTTCTCTGCTCTCACTTCTGAGAGTAGCTTCCCTGCTCACTTCTGAGAGTAGCTTCCTGCCCCACTTCTGAGAGTAAGCTCTCTATCTCACTTCTGAGAGTAGCTTCCGGTCTCACTTCTGAGAGTAGCTTCCTGCTCTCACTTCTGATAGTAGCTTCCTGCTCTCACTTCTGAGGTAGCTTCCTCTCACTTCTGAGGTAGCTTCCTGCTCTCACTTCTGAGAGTGCTTCCTGCTCTCACTTCTAGAGTAGTTCCCTGCTCTCACTTCTGAGACTTCCCTGCTCTCACTCTGAGAGTGCTTCCCTGCTCTCACTTCTGAGAGTAGCTTCCCTGCTCTCACTTCTGAGAGTAGCTTCCTGCTCTCACTTCTGAGAGTAGCTTCCTGCTCTCACTTCTGAGAGTAGATTCTCTGCTCTCACTTCTTGAGAGTAGCTTCCTGCTCTCACTTCTGAGAGTAGCTTCTCTGCTCTCACTTCTGAGAGTAGCTTCTCTGCCTCACTTCTGAGAGTAGCTTCCTGCCTCACTTCTGAGTAGACTTCCCTGCTCTCACTTCTGAGAGCAGCTTCCTGCTACTCACTTCTGAGAGTAGCTTCCTGCTCTCACTTCTGAGGTAGCTTCCTGCTTTAACTTCTGAGAGTAGCTTCCCTGCTCTCACTTCTGAGAGTAGCTTCCTGCTCTCACCTGCTTGAGAGTTCAGGATGCACCATCACCTGGTCTTGAGAGTGTCAGGATGCACCATCACCTGGCCTTGAGAGTGTCAGGATGCACCATCCACCTGGCTTGAGAGTGTCAGGATGCACCATCCACCTGGTCTTGAGAGTGTCAGGATGCACCATCCACTGCTTGAGAGTGTCAGGATGCACCATCCACCTGGTCTTGAGAGTGTCAGGATGCACCATCCACCTGGTCTTGAGTGTCAGGATGCACCATCCACCTGCCTTGAGAGTGTCAGGATGCCCATCCACCTGGTCTTGAGAGTGTCAGGATGCACCATCCACCTTCTTGAGAGTGTCAGGATGCACCATCCACCTGGCCTTGAGAGTGTCAGGATGCCATCACCTGTCTTGAGTAGTGTCAGGATGCACCATCCACCTGGTCTTGAGAGTGTTCAGGATGCACATCCACCTGAGTCTTGAGAGTGTCAGGATGCACCATCACCTAGTCTTGAGAGTGTCAGGATGCACCATCCACCTGGTCTTGAGAGTGTCAGGATGCACCATCCACCTACTTGAGAGTGTCAGGATGCCCATCCACCTGTCTTGAGAGTGTCAGGATGCACCATCCACCTGTCTTGAGAGTGTCGGATGCACCATCCCTGCCTTGAGATGTCAGGATGCACCATCCACCTGCTCTTGAGAGTGTCAGGATGCACCATCCACCTGGCCTTGAGAGTGTCAGGATGCACCATCCACCTGGTCTTGAGAGTGTCAGGATGCACCATCCACCTGGTCTTGAGAGTGTCAGGATGCACCATCCACCTGGTCTTGAGAGTGTCAGGATGCACCATCCACCTAGCCTTGAGAGTGTCAGGATGCACCATCCACCTGGTCTTGAGAGTGTCAGGATGCACCATCCACCTAGCCTTGAGAGTGTCAGGATGCACCATCCACCTGGTCTTGAGAGTGTCAGGATGCACCATCCACCTGGTCTTGAGAGTGTCAGGATGCACCATCCACCTGGCCTTGAGAGTGTCAGGATGCACCATCCACCTGGTCTTGAGAGTGTCAGGATGCACCATCCACCTGGTCTTGAGAGTGTCAGGATGCACCATCCACCTGGTCTTGAGAGTGTCAGGATGCACCATCCACCTGGTCTTGAGAGTGTCAGGATGCACCATCCACCTGGTCTTGAGAGTGTCAGGATGCACCATCCACCTGGTCTTGAGAGTGTCAGGATGCACCATCCACCTGGTCTTGAGAGTGTCAGGATGCACCATCCACCTAGTCTTGAGGTGTCAGGATGCACCATCCACCTGGTCTTGAGAGTGTCAGGATGCACCATCCACCTGCGGTGCGGATGCACCATCACCTGCCTTGAGAGTGTCAGGATGCACCATCCACCTGCCTTGAGAGTGTCAGGATGCACCATCCACCTGGCCTTGAGAGTGTCAGGATGCACCATCCACCTAGCCTTGAGAGTGTCAGGATGCACCATCCACTGCCTTGAGAGTGTCAGGATGCACCATCCACCTGCTTAGAGTGTCAGGATGCACCATCCACCTAGCCTTGAGAGTGTCAGGATGCACCATCCACCTGGCCTTGAGAGTGTCAGGATGCACCATCCACCTGGTCTTGAGAGTGTCAGGATGCACCATCCACCTGGCCTTGAGAGTGTCAGGATGCACCATCCACCTGGCCTTGAGAGTGTCAGGATGCACCATCCACCTGGTCTTGAGAGTGTCAGGATGCACCATCCACCTAGCCTTGAGAGTGTCAGGATGCACCATCCACCTAGCCTTGAGAGTGTCAGGATGCACCATCCACCTAGCCTTGAGAGTGTCAGGATGCACTATCCACCTAGCCTTGAGAGTGTCAGGATGCACCATCCACCTAGCCTTGAGAGTGTCAGGATGCACCATCCACCTAGCCTTGAGAGTGTCAGGATGCACCATCCACCTGGCCTTGAGTGTCAGGATGCACCATCCACCTAGCCTTGAGAGTGTCAGGATGCACCATCCACCTAGCCTTGAGAGTGTCAGGATGCACCATCCACCTAGCCTTGAGAGTGTCAGGATGCACTATCCACCTAGCCTTGAGAGTGTCAGGATGCACCATCCACCTAGCCTTGAGAGTGTCAGGATGCACCATCCACCTAGCCTTGAGAGTGTCAGGATGCACCATCCACCTGGCCTTGAGAGTGTCAGGATGCACCATCCACCTAGCCTTGAGAGTGTCAGGATGCACCATCCACCTAGCCTTGAGAGTGTCAGGATGCACCATCCACCTAGCCTTGAGAGTGTCAGGATGCACCATCCACCTAGCCTTGAGAGTGTCAGGATGCACCATCCACCTGGCCTTGAGAGTGTCAGGATGCACCATCCACCTGGTCTTGAGAGTGTCAGGATGCACCATCCACCTGGTCTTGAGAGTGTCAGGATGCACCATCCACCTAGCCTTGAGAGTGTCAGGATGCACCATCCACCTGGTCTTGAGAGTGTCAGGATGCACCATCCACTTGGTCTAGTGAGTGTCAGGATGCACCATCCACTTGGTCTAGTGAGTGTCAGGATGCACCATCCACTTGGTCTAGTGAGTGTCAGGATGCACCATCCAACTGGCTTTGAGAGTGACAGGAGGCACCAGTCTACATGGTCTTGAAAGTGACAGGAGGCACCAATCTACCTGGTATTGAGAGTGACAGGAGGCACCAATCTACCTGTATTGAGAGTGACAGGCGGCACCAATCTACCTGGTATTGAGAGTGACAGGAGGCACCAATCTACCTGGTCTTGAGAGTGACAGGCGGCACCAATCTACCTGACCTTGAGAGTGACAGGAGGCACCAATCTACCTGACCTTGAGAGTGACAGGAGGCACCAATCTACCTGACCTTGAGAGTGACAGCAGGCACCAATCTACCTGATCTTGAGAGTGACAGGAGGCACCAATCGTCCTGGTCTTGAGTGTCAGAATTATGTTCATACATCTTGCCTTAGTCCCGCCTCTTAACCTCACCACGTTACTTTTATATATCCTGTGTCCTGTGTCCTGTGTCCTGTGTCCTGTGTCCTGTGTCCTGTGTCCTGTGTTTATGTTGTCTTGACAAAGCTCTTGGAGAGGGAAACGTAGCTATAATATATATTTCATTATTTGGTCCTGTGTGTCCTTTTACTTATGATGTTGGTGGTAATTTTACCAATATTTATATAACCGGAATGTAATAAAATTCCACGAGGATTTAGCAAGGAGAGCTCAGAGAATATTGAAAAAGAATACTGCTCTTCATGGGAGGCTTTAACTGGGAAGACTGGGGACTACATAGAGGATCAGACACATGGAAACTCGAGGATAGTGATTGAGGACTCCATGTACCAGCTGCTGATGAAGATAGTAATGAAGTGCTCTATGTACCAGCTGTTGATGACGATAGTGATGGAGGACTGCATGTACTAACTGTTGATGAAGATTGTTGGACAACTACTAGAAATATGAAAAACTAAATATAATACCAATTCTCAAGCAAGGAGACAGATCTACAGGATCGCGAGAAACAGCCAACAAGAACTTAGAGAAATCCCCGTCTTACAAACCTACTAGTATTCTATGACAGGGTGACACAGATAATGAAAGAAAGACAAGGTTGGGTGCCTGGGGGACTGTAAGAGGGGCATTCAGAACTATAAACACATTCAAGATTGATCTACCAATTAGACGAACAGGCAGCGATAACGGGAAAGATACCACAGTGGATCACAGAATACCTAAGAGGCAGGGAACAGTGAGTGGTGGTCAGGGAGTTAGCATCAGAATGAGCAGATATGACAAGATGGGTTCCAAAGACGTCAGTGCTGGAATCACTACCCGTTCTTATATATGTAAACGACGTGCTAGAAGAGACAAATTCCTGTGTTTTGCTGTATGTAGATGATGTTAAACTAAATATGAGAAAAACTGGAGGAGACATAAAAGTTTGCAGAACTTGAACCAGCTGAAGGACTGTCTAGACACATAGCCACATGAAATACAATCTAAGCAAATGTAGGTTTATGAATATCAGTGAAGTGGAGAGAGACTGGTGATGGGGTACACTGTTGACTATGGGAAAGACCGCAGCAAACCTCAAGAAAGGAGATGGGCCGTGAAGTAAGCATACTACCGATGATATCTACTGGAGGCGCATGTTAACAGAATATTGTCTGTGGAATATGCACTTCTTGGAGACCTAAGAACATCTTTCAAGCATCTCAACAAAGAAGCATACAGAACCTTATGCAAGACCTATCAGAGTGTACAGCACCTGCCTGAAGCCAACATCTGATCAAGCACATAAAGAAGCTAGTCTAGGAAGAAAGAAAAAAAGATGACCAGACACTTGCAAGAAGACTGTAATCAGAGATAAGAAAGCTAACCCAGGAGGAATGCTTCAATGAGTTGAATCTTAATACTTTAAAGGAATGAAGAAACAGATGAGAAATTATAATAACATACAAAATACTAAGATAATTTAATAGAGCAAACAAGGAAAGACTGCTTGGGATCGGGAACAAGAGAGCCCAACTCGAAGTTAAAAAAAACAGCCTTAGGGTGGCTGGGAAGTGGAATGATTTAGATGAGAAGGTGGTAAGCAAACGTCACATACAGGGCCCCTAGTTTATTAGACTGGCCCCAGGAAGCACAGTTAGGTGAGCAAAGAAGGGATAAACACACAACAGACTGTGGAACTCACAATCAACCTAAGTTAAGCTTCACGCAGGTAAACCTGAGACAAGACTTAGAATATCAAAAAATGACTGCAAGAACTAGCTCTCAAGTCATTTCAGGAGCTGAGATAAGATAGTGACATGACCAGGCAAGATACCCCGGGGCACAGAGGTGACGTAACCAAGAAAGACATCCCGAGACACAAACAGTAGAACGGAAATCAGACACCAAGGAAAGACATCCCGAGACACAAACAGTGACGTAACCAAGAAAGACATCCCGAGACACAAACAGTGACGTAACCAAGAAAGACATCCCGAGACACAAACAGTGACGTAACCAAGAAAGACATCCCGAGACACAAACAGTGACATAACCAAGAAAGACATCCCGAGACACAAACAGTGACATAACGAAGAAAGACATCCCGAGACACAAACAGTGACATAACCAAGAAAGACACTTTGGGACAAAACTCTCCGTGAAATTTTGAAAGCAAACATTAATCATAAAGTCTTTGAAAAGGTGATGACACATCAAATTACAAACTTTATGAAACAGCATAACCTACACAACTCAAACCAACATGGAGTTAGAGCAGGAAGATCATGTTTGTCACGGCTACTAAACCACTAGGACAGAATTATGGCATTTTCA
The DNA here is from genome assembly GCA_009830355.1 of Cherax destructor. NCBI lineage: Eukaryota > Metazoa > Arthropoda > Malacostraca > Decapoda > Parastacidae > Cherax > Cherax destructor. The sequence goes on from WNWK01003166.1 coordinate 133,531, forward strand.
AAGGCCTTTGACAAGTGCGATCACGGAGTGACTGCGTACAAATTGAGGGCGTTAGTTATATCGGAGAATATGAGGAAAATGGATTTTTTATTTTTTGACAATCAGAACATAAAGGGTAGTTAGTAGTTAATAGATCAAAATTCTGCAATGGCAAAGTAAAATCGCTGTACTCCAAGGCACGGTCCTGGCTCCATTGCTATTTCTCATCCTCGTAGCCGACATAGATAAAATCACTGGCCACATTTTCGTATCATCCTTTGCAGACGATAGCAAAATAAGCATGAAAATCGCCACAGTAGAGGACACGGGAGTGTGGAAACTTTCAAACCCTTCAAAAGATGAGCCTGTCAGTAAAGTGGCCTGGCCTAGCACCGGGTCGCGAGTCCTTTAACTCTGGAATCATAAACCGGTTGACTTCATTAATAGATTGCAAAGTAAATACGAAAGAGAGAAATCGCTTCATTAGACCGAACAAAAATCGGGAGTTTAACTCCCACAATAAAACGGGATATATATATATATATATATATATATATATATATATATATATAATATATATATATATATAGTAGGAACTGGCAATGGTAATTCGTAAATAACAAGTTCTTCACTATCATTAAACTTATTAAACTTTGTATTGTTGATGCAAAATTTGTATTTAATGATGAGTTTTACACTCAGAAGTTTGGTATGGCAATGGGAAATCCTCTTTCACCTGTTCTTAGTAATTTATACATGGAATTTTCCGAAACAAGATTGTTTAACACAATCCTTCCCAATAGAGCTAAGTGGTATATATATGTTGATGATATTTTGTGCCTTATGCCTAAGAATGTAGACATTAACCATTTTCTTATTAAATTAAATAGCTTAGCTCATTTTATAAATTTTACTGTTGAATTCGAAGTAAATAACTCATTGCCTTTCCTAGATGTTTTAATTATTAAGGGTAACATTGATTTTAAATTTAAAATTTACAGAAAACCTACAAATAATTGTTCCTATGTACACTATTATTCTTCCCATCAAGATAGAGTTAAAGTGTCGGTTTTCTCATCAATGTTTTTGAGAGCTTTACGTATTTGTAGTCCAGAGTTCATAGATGAAGAAATCTCTAAAATTTATGAAATAGCTAATGATTTAAAATACTCAAGAAACGTAGTTGATAAATCTTTTAAAATAGCTAGAAATACTTTTTACAGTCCAAAAAGGGACAACCAACCTTATTCAACTAAAAATATGTTGGTTCTCCCTTACCATGAAAACTTGGTTGATATGCTTTCATTTCTTAAGAATTTTAATATCAAAGTTGTATTTAAAAATCTTGATACAGTAAAAAAAACTTTTGATAAAAAATTCCCCCCAAAATGCTGACGGATGTGTCTATAAGATTCCTTGTAAAATATGCGATAAAGTTTATTACGGTCAAACTGGTAAAAGTCTTGAACTAAGATTAAAACAACATAAATATAGCATTAGAACTGGACAAGATTCTAATGCTCTGTTTATTCATGTGAGAGATTTTAACCATCCAATTGATTTTCAAAATGCTGAGAAAGATGTATCAAGCAAGTCCATGGTTGAGAGGAATATAATAGAATCATGTTTCATTAAAAGCAGTTTTGAAAATAATATGAATATTTCTTTTGGTTTATATAAATTTGATTCATTTATAATTAATAAAATTTGGGAAGAATTTAATGATAAATTGGACAAATCTTAAAGTGTCGGTCGTGTTTACAGCTTCGTTGTCTCAACTCTAATGGTTTCCTCTGCAAACATGGTAGCTGCCCGGGTTCAGGATGTCCTCCTGTGGAAAGTGATAACCCAGAGCCACTTCAGGCACCTGAACCCACTCCAACAGATCTCATCTCATCAGATAATATCTTGGAAGCAATTAAAGCAACAGGTACCAGGACACTCACACATATTCCCAAAGCAGCCCGTCCACACGCAGCTGGGAAACTTACGGACCTCTTAATAAAAGTAAACGATGGTTCTGCTATCCTAAATGCTCCACCAACCATCAAGGCATGACACAACTTGCTACTTTTTGGCAATGTCTGCTTAGCTGTGCCGGAAAGAAAGGAAGAGAGGCTAGCCTCAATGATCATTAGATCCTTAAGAGACTTTCCTAGAGCTGATAACCTCATTCACCTTCCCCATCAATACAAAAATGGGAGAGGCAGAACCCCCACTCACTCCACTGACAGCGAAAAAATCAGAGTCCAAGTGAAAATTGAAGAGGGCAACACAGTGGGAGCAATCAGAATTACCCCCAGTGAAGATACAGTTGCCCCCAGGGATGCTGACACTGCTGAAGCACTTAGAGGAAAGCACCCTGCCAGGGAAACCAGAGACACCAACTGTTCCAACACCTCTGTCCCCACTGTGGAACCACTAATTGTGCAAGACTCGGACATTTACAAAGCAATAATGCCATTCCCGTCCGGCTCTGCTGGGGGTTACACTGGAAGAAGGCCACAGCATTTAAAGGAAATGGTTAATCCAGTTATCAGGGAGATTGCAGAGACACTGCTTTCAGAGATCACAAGGTTCATCAACAATTCCTTGGCTGGTCTGATTCCTGACGAAATTAAACCTTTCTTTTTTGGAGCATCACTTTGTGCCCTTAAAAAGAAGGATGGAGGAATTAGGCCAATCACAGTGGGCAACACGTTTCGCCGCCTCGTTTCTAAAGCTGCTGTCAGAAGTATTCGCGCAGAGGCAGCCATCATGCTTCAACCAAACCAGCTTGGCTTTGGGGTCTCTCAAGGAAGTGAAGAAGCGGTTCATGCAACAAGGGCGTGTATATATATATATATATATATATATATATGGTAGGATTGCTGGCGTATTTTTTCTGTCTCATAAACATGTAAGATTTCAGGTACATCTTGCTACTTCTACTTACACTTAGGTCACACTACACATTCATGTACAAGCATATATATACACACCCCTCTGGGTTTTCTTCAATTTTCTTACTAGTACTTGTTCTTATTTCCTCTTATCTCCACGGGGAAGTGGAACAGAATTCTTCCTCCGTAAGCCATGTGTGTCGTAAGAGGCGACTAAAATGCCGGGAGCAAGGGGCTAGTAACCCCTTCTCCTGAATATATTACTAAATGTAAAAGGAGAAACTTTCGTTTTCCTTTTGGGCCACCCTGCCTCGGTGGGAAACGGCCGACGTGTTGAAAGAAAAAAAAAAAAAAAAAAATATATATATATATATATATATATATATATATATATATATATATATATATATATATATATATATATATATATATATATATATATATATATATATATATATATATATATATATATATATATATATATATATATATATATATATATATATATATATATATATATATATATATATATATATAATGCAAAAGCTAGATGATCAGACTCACATTACAGGAAGTGCATTACAATGGATTAAGGAATACCTGACAGGAGGCAACAACAAGTCATGGTACGTGACGAGGTGTCAGAGTGGGCGTCTGTGACGAGCGGGTTTCCACAGGGATCAGTCCTAGGACCAGATAACTTGCTGTAACATATGGGCGCCCGGCAAACCAGAGAATAGTTTTCTGATGCCTCAGTAAGGAATCGTTCAAGACTCTGTACACCGTGTACGTCAGGCCCATACTGGAGTATGCAGCACCACTTTGGAACCCACACCTGGTCAAGAACGACACGAAATTAGAGAAAGTGCAAAGGTTTCCAACAAGACTAATTGTAGAGCTAAGGGGAATGCCCTACGAAGAAAGGTTAAGGGAAATAGGCCTGACAACACTGGAGGACAGGAGGGTTAGGGAAGACATGATAACGACATACAAAATACTGCGAGGAATTGACAAGGTGGACAGAGACAGGATGTTCCAGAGATGAGACACAGAAACAAGGGGTCACAATTGGAAGTTGAATACTCAGATGAGTCAAAGAGATGTTAGGAAGTATTTTTTTAGTCATAGAGATGTCATGAAGTGGAAGAGTCTAGCAAGTGACGTAGTGGAGGCAGGAACCATACATAGCTTTAAGACGAGGGTTGATAAAGCTCATGGAGCAGGGAGAGAGAGGACCTAGTAGCGACCAGTGAAGAGGCGGGGCCAGGAGCTATGAATCGACACCTGCAACCACAAATAGGTGAGTACACAAATGTTCAAATCACTCTTCCTTTGCCCTTCCTTCTTTCCTTACCTCTGCTCTCTTCTCTCTATTTTTACCTTCCACCATCCCTCCTTCTTTCCCTCGTCGTAAGGAAGAATTTGGTGTTCTAAATATTTACTGTTGATTGCTTCTTGGAGCACGTCCTTGGCGGCGTGGTCTGGCTCCTGCTGGGGAAAAAGAGCACCCCAGACACACAGTGCATCTTCATTATAGAGTTGTTTGTGCTCAAGAGACGAGCTGCAGCAACGTATAGAAAACGGGATGAGAAGAAAATCGGTGTTGCGTGAGAGAAGATTGTGATGAAAACAGAAAATTGGTCGGGTGTAAAATTACGAGGAAACGTTAAGATGAAAACTGATAAGAAAAGAAATGTTTGTACGTTGTTGATGTGGATGATAAAAGTATGCAAATTCCAATTGCCTTAAAAATGAAATATTTGTTCTTATTTGGACTGAAGAAAACTTGAAAAAGAATATAATCGAAAGAAAAGTGACTAATATTGAAAAACCAGCGGTTTTATGGAGTGTGAAAGTTTCTAGAGGTTTGTGATCCCTTAACTATTCTATTTTCACGTGGCTTCACTCCTGAACTGAAACATAGACACGGGAAGTGTTCTCTTCCTCCTCCAAGGTCGTCCTTCAGAACCTGAGAATACCTCATCTGATCGACTTCATATTTTCAACAGTTGTGAAATATGACCAGAAGAAAGTTCATGGAATATTTTTGTGTGTACAGGTGTCCTCTGGCCAATTTTATATACACTATTCCCGATTTGGGTTTCTTTGTGATAACTTGAGATAGCTTCTTCTGATCGGCTTTAAACTTTCATGACCAATGTGTATAGATGCTGATTTACCAGTTATATTTTTAAAATGTAATGGAACTTAATCTGTAAAATAATTTAAGCACGCTGCTTCTCAGCCGGTTTATCCTTTAATTGCTGATTCATCTTATAAAAAAAGAAATTATCCTTTGAGTTCATGCCTGGCAGGTGCAAATTTATCAGTTTACTTGTTATTACATTTGCAATTACTGGATTTTATGTGGTAACTGGAGAATACAGCTTCGTGTTGGCTTGAAACCTTTAGTGCTATTGTATTTTCCCAAAGGAAGCTTTGCATTTATTTTGGTTTGTGTGAGTTTTAATTTGCAAGTATTGTTAAGCAAACTGATTTTGGTAGAGTAGTTGGAGACTCATTCTTATGACTTCAAGTGTTAGATTATATATAGAGAAAAGTTTTTATTGACTTAGGCCGTGTAGGTGCAAGTTGCAACACCTTGTTGCCTCGGTCACTCGGTTCTGGCAAAACTGCTATCAAAATGAGTTACTTGTGATGTTGTTAGTTATTGCATCACTGTGAAGGTAGGGATGAAGGGATGGTGAAGCGACACACACAGAGGGGAGAGAGAGAGAGAGAGAGAGAGAGAGAGAGAGAGAGAGAGAGAGAGAGAGAGAGAGAGAGAGAGAGAGAGAGAGAGAGAGAGAGAGAGAGAGAGAGACAGACAGAGAGAGAGAGAGAGAGAAAGAAGAAAATAATGAACCTTGTGTTTTTTAATCAAGTTAGTGAGGAAGAACAGTCTGCCTGAGGTTGTGCAGGCAGCGATCTGCTTCCTGGTTGGGTTCCCTCACAGCCTCTGGGCCAGGAGTCGAGAATCAACCTTTTCCACCTCAACCACACAATGTTGTCCCTGGGACACCACCAGCTGATTGATTATATCCAGGTGGCTAGTCTCTGCTGGGTGCACAGGTGGAAAGTCTGCTGGGTGCACAGGTGGCTAGTCACTGCTGGCTGCACAGGTGGCTAGTCACTGCTGGCTGCACAGGTGGCTAGTCACTGCTGGGTGCATAGGTGAAAAGTCACTGCTGGGTGCACAGGTGGTTAGTTACTGCTGGATGTTCGGGTAGAAAGTCACTACTGGATGAACAGGTGGCTAGTCACTGCTGGGTGCACAGGTGGCTAGTCACTGCTGGGTGCACAGGTGACTAGTCACTGCTGGATGTACAAGTGGCTAGTCACTGCTGAGTGCACAGGAGGCTAGTCACTGCTGGGTACACAGGTGGCTAGTCACTGCTTTGTGTACAAGTGGCTAGTCACTGCTGGGTGTACAGCTGGTTAGTCATTGCTGGATGTACAAGTGGCTAGTCACTGCTTAGTGCACAGGTGGCTAGTCACTGCTGAGTGCACAGGTGGCTAGTCACTGCTGAGTGCACAGGTGGCTAGTCACTGCTGGGTACACAGGTGGCTAGTCACTGCTGGGTGTACAAGTGGCTAGTCACTGCTGAGTGCACAGGGGGCTAGCCACTGCTGAGTGCACAGGTGGCTAGTCACTGCTGAGTGCACAGGTGGCTAGTCACTGCTGAGTGCACAGGTGGCTAGTCACTGCTGAGTGCACAGGTGGCTAGTCACTGCTGGTGTACAAGTGGCTAGTCACTGCTGGGTGTACAGGTGGCTAGTCACTGTTGGGTGCTCAGGTGGCTAGTCACTGCTGGGTGCACAGGTGGCTTGTCACTGCTGAGTGCACAGGTGGCTAGTCCCTGCTGAGTGCACAGGTGGCTAGTCACTGCTGGGTGTACAGGTGGCTAGTCACTGCTGGGTGCACAGGTGGCTAGTCACTGCTAGGTGCACAGGTGGCTAGTCACTGCTGAGTGCACAAGTGTCTAGTCACTGCTGGGTGCACAGGTGGCTAGTGACTGCTGAGTGCACAGGTGGCTAGTCACTGCTGGGTGCACAGGTGGCTAGTCACTGTTGGGTGCACAGGTGACTAGTCACTGCTGGGTGCACAGGTGGCTAGTCACTGCTGGGTGCACAGGTGACTAGTCACTGCTGGGTGCACAGGTGACTAGTCACTGCTGGGTGCACAGGAGGCTAGTCACTGCTGAGTGCACAGGTGTTTAGTCACTGCTGAGGGCACAGGTGGCTAGTCTCTGCTGGGTGTACAGGTGGCTAGTCATTGCTGGGTGCACAGGTGGCTAGTCGCTGCTGGGTGCACAGGTGGCTAGTCACTGCTGGGTGCACAGGTGACTAGTCACTGCTGGGTGCACAGGTGACTAGTCACTGCTATGTGCACAAGTGGCTAGTCACTGCTGAGTGCACAGGTGGCTAGTCACTGCTGAGTGCACAGGTGGCTAGTCACTGCTGGGTGTACATGTGGCTAATCACTGCTGGGTGCACAGGTGGCTAGTCACTGCTGGGTGCACAGGTGGCTTGTCACTGCTGGGTGCACAGGTGGCTAGTCACTGCTGGGTGCACAGGTGGCTAGTCACTGCTGGGTGCACAGGTCTCTAGTCACTGCTGGGTGTACATGTGGCTAGTCACTGCTGGGTGCACAGGTGGCTAGTCACTGCTAGGTGCACAGGTCTCTAGCCACTGCTGGGTGCACAGGTGGCTTGTCACTGCTGGGTGCACAGGTGGCTAGTCACTGCTGGGTGCACAGGTCTCTAGTCACTGCTGGGTGCACTGGGGTGGAGGCAGTAAAGGCACTTCATACAAGGAGTTCCACTTCAAATGGGATTCGACCCAACGATTTCTGGGTTTTAAAGCAAAGTGTACTACTGAGAGAGAGAGAGAGAGAGAGAGAGAGAGAGAGAGAGAGAGAGAGAGAGAGAGAGAGAGAGAGAGAGAGAGAGAGAGAGAGAGAGAGAGAGAGAGAGAGAGAGAGAGAGAGAGAGAGAGAAGAGAGAGAGGGAGAGAAGGGGAGAGAGAGAGGGTGAGATAGAATAACATTGAGTCACTAATAACTAGATCACTTTTGATCTGTTAATATTTGACTTCATCATTCAACAGAGAGTTTAATTAGTGTTTGAAAGTTGCAAGTAATTACCCACTGCTCCTCTCAATCAATTATAAACACATTTTTCTATCCATAATTTTAAAGTGCTTAATCAAGTATCGATGTAATTACCAACACTTCACAAAACTAGTGTCTCACTTTTATTAGTTCAAATATTAAATAGAAAATGTTTGACGAAACTCACTTGGTGAAGTATGAGATGTTGTTATTGTTTGTCCTTGTTGTTGTTGGTGACAAACAACAACAAATAATAATAAGTGGAAGCAACAACAAACAAGTTCAGCTTGCTCTTGTTGTTTGTTGTTCTCGGTTGTTGTTATTAAATAACAAAAATGCACAATAGCGTGACTGGTACAACATACGGGTTATTTGTGTGTGGTTGTTGTTGTTTGTTAATGATTTTGGTTATTGTTGTTTGTTGTTTGATATTTGATGATGTTGTGTTTTTGGGCCACTACAACACATGCCGTGCCGAGCACAGCTCTCGTAGCACAGCCTCTCGTAGCACAGCCTCTCGTAGCTGCGGTTAAAACACTCACAAAATTTGGGCCAAAAAAAAAAAAATGGGAAATGGGAAGAGAACGAAAGTTGCCAGACGTAAAGGCTGAACCTGGCCGCCCAGGACACAGGCAGCGCAGGACACAGGCAGCCCAGGACACAGGCAGCCCAGGACACAGGCAGCGCAGGACACAGGCAGCGCAGGACACAGGCAGCGCAAGACACAGGCAGCGCAGGACACAGACACAGCAGGACACAGGCACAACAGGACACAAGCAGTGCAGTACATAGGCAGAGCAGAACACAGACACAGCAGGACACAAGCAGCGCAGGACACAGACACAGCAGGACACAAGCAGTGCAGGACACAGACACAGCAGGACACAAGCAGCGCAGGACACAGACACAGCAGGACACAAACAGTGCAGGACACAGACACAGCAGGACACAAGCAGCGCAGGACACAGACACTGTAGGACACAGGCACAGCAAGACACAGGCACTGCAGGACACAGACACAAGAGAGCACAGACACAGCAGGACACAGGCACAGCAAGACACAGACACAGCAGGACACAGACACAGCAGGACACAGGCAGAGCAGGACACAAGCAGCGCAGGACACATGCAGAGCAGAACACAGACATAGAACACAGGCACAGTAAGACACAGATAGCAGGACACAGGAAAAGCAGGACACAGGCAAAGCAGGACACAGACACAGCAGGACTAGCAGGACACAAGCAGCGCAGGATACATGCAGAGCAGGACACAGGCAGCGCAGAACACAGACACAGCAGTACACAGACACAGCAGGACACAGACACAGCAGGACACAGACACAGCAGGACACAGACACAGCAGGACACAGACACAGCAGGACACAGACACTGCAGGACGCAAGCAGCGCAGGACACAAGCACCCTCACCAGGGTTAGTGAACGACTCTCCCCAACCACCGTAGAAAAATCTCAGCTCTGTGTAAAAAAGCTGTTAGAAACGGTTATTGAATAAACGATTGTTTAATAGGTGATTTCTGGCATAACAAGCATTGCTAACAGAGTGTTGGGGTCCAGTAACTGGAACCATTCCGAGCCTCTGTAATCTTCTCACTGCCGCTTACAGGATGGAAATGTTGTACATAATATCACACTAAACTCGAATTGAACTGGTGTGTTTTGTGCTCCAAACAGAACACAAAAACAAAGTAGAAAAGTGTTTCAAAGAGTAAGCCACCAATGCTGGAGTAAGCCACCAATGCTTGGGACAAAGCCAGCTGTCCACACTCACACACACATACACACACAAATACACACACACATAACCCGAAAATAGGAGAGGGAAAAGCTTATGACGACGTTTAGGTCCGGCTTGGACCATTTACAAAGTCACACTAATACAAAAGAGTGAGGAAGCCAGTATACATATGCGAGAGGGACGAGACTAAGAGAGGAGAGACATAATTGCGATCGACAAGGTAAACAGTCACAGAGGTCTGGAGAGGACCAGGGGCAAGGGAGCACCACACTCAGAAACTAAAGATAAGCAACTGAGATGATAAGAAATATTGATTTAGTCCCAGAGTTGCAGAGAAGAGAGTTGAGGTAGATGAGGGTCTGGTGGAGGCAAACTCTCTATATTGTTTCCAAACTAATAATAATAATAATATCTTTATTTCTACAAGTACATGTACAAGGTTTACAGGCCTAGTTGACATCAGGGACACACTATTATATATAAAGCCGCTTGTTATGCCATATATATATATATATATATATATATATATATATATATATATATATATATATATATATATATATATATATATATATATATATATATATATTAAATAAAAATTTTTAAATATAAAAAAATAAATAAAAAATAATAATAATAAATTTTAATATAAATTAATTATATATATATATATATATATATATATATATATATATATATATATATATATATATATATATATATATATATATATATATATATATATATATTTAGGGAGGAATAACACACCGACTGTTTCTCACCAATATCAGAAAACACGTCAGCAACGTAAGAGGGAAATAAGTGGAATGAAGTAAATGATGCTGTAGTAGAAACCTGCTCCGTAGCTCCGTACAGGACACTGTAGAAGCCTGCTCCGTAGCTCCGTACAGGACACTGTAGAAGCCTGCTCCGTAGCTCCGTACAGGACACTGTAGAAGCCTGCTCCGTAGCTCCGTACAGGACACTGTAGAAGCCTGCTCCGTAGCTCCGTACAGGACACTGTAGAAGCCTGCTCCGTAGCTCCGTACAGGACACTGTAGAAACCTGCTCCGTAGCTCCGTACAGGACACTGTAGAAACCTGCTCCGTAGCTCCGTACAGGACACTGTAGAAGCCTGCTCCGTAGCTCCGTACAGGACACTGTAGAAGCCTGCTCCGTAGCTCCGTACAGGACACTGTAGAAGCCTGCTCCGTAGCTCCGTACAGGACACTGTAGAAGCCTGCTCCGTAGCTCCGTACAGGACACTGTAGAAGCCTGCTCCGTAGCTCCGTACAGGACACTGTAGAAGCCTGCTCCGTAGCTCCGTACAGGACACTGTAGAAGCCTGCTCCGTACTCCGTACAGGACACTGTAGAAGCCTGCTCCGAGCTCCGTACAGGACACTGTAGAAACCTGCTCCGTAGCTCCGTACAGGACACTGTAGAAGCCTGCTCTGTAGCTCCGTACAGGACACTGTAAAGCTGCTCCGTAGTCCGTACAGGACACTGTAGAAACCCGCTCCGTAGCTCCGTACAGGACACTGTAGAAACCTGCTCCAGCTCCGTACAGGACACTGTAGAAGCCTCTCCGTAGCTCCGTACAGGACACTGTAAAACCTGCTCCGTAGCTCCGTACGGACACTGTAGAAACCTGCTCCAGCTCCGTACAGGACACTGTAAAACCTGCTCCGTAGCTCCGACCAGGACACTGTAGAAGCCTGCTCCGTAGCTCCGTACAGGACACTGTAGAAGCCTGCTCCGTAGCTCCGCTACAGGACACTGTAGAAACCTGCTCGAGCTCCGTACAGGACACTGTAGAAGCCTGCTCCGTAGCTCCGTACAGGACACTGTAGAAACCTGCTCCGTAGCTCCGTACAGGACACTGTAGAAACCTGCTCCGTAGCTCCGTACAGGACACTGTAGAAGCCTGCTCCGTAGCTCCGTACAGGACACTGTAGAAGCCTGCTCCGTAGCTCCGTACAGGACACTGTAGAAACCTCCTCAGTATAGGACGATGTAGAAGAATGCTCCGTACAGGAAACTGTAGAAGAATGCTCCGTACAGAGTTTTAAAAGCTACTACAAACGTAGCTACCGTCAGTGTCACGAAGGTTGAAGTATTGAGTAGTGGGTCGTCCCAAGGTAACACTCACACACACACACACACAGCGCAGAGGCGGGGCCAGGAGCTGAGTCTCGACCCCTGCAACCACAATTAGGTGAGCACAATTAGGTGAGTACACACACACACACACACACACACACACACCAACAAGGGATGTACCAAGTGCTAGAGGGCTTACACACAACTGAGGAGGAAGTGAAGCAGTTACTCAGTGACCTCGATACCTCAAAGGCGATGGGTCCGGACAATATCTCCCGTGGGTTCTTCGGGAAGGAGCTGAGGTACTGAGTGTGCCACTTACCACAATATTCAACACATCCCTTGAAACTGGGCAGCTACCTGAGGTATGGAAGAAGGCCAACGTAGTCCCCATTTTTAAAAAGGAGACAGAAAAGAGGCACTAAACTATAGACCGGTGTCACTTACATGTATAGTGTGCAATGTCCTGGAGAAAATCATCAGGAAAAGAATGGTGGAACACCTTGAGCGGAACAGGATAATAAACACCAGACAGCATGGATTCGGGAAGGCAAATCCTGTGTAACAAACCTCCTAGAGTTCTATGATAAAGTAACAGAGGTAAGGCAGGAGAGAGAAGGGTGGGTTGATTGCATTTTCCTGGACTGCAGGAAGGCCTTCGACACAGTTCCTCACATGAGATTAGTAAGAAGTTGGAAGAACAAGCAGGTATAACAGGAAGGGCACTGGAATGGATCAGGAATACCTCAAGGAGGCAACAACGGGTCATGGTGCGTGGTGAGGTATCACAGTGGGCGCCTGTGACGAGTGGTGTACCGCAGGGTCAGTCCTAGGACCAGTGTTATTCCTGGTTTATGTAAATGACATGGCGGATGGGATAGACTCAGAAGTGTCTCTATTCGCGGATGATGTGAAAATAATGAGGAGAATCACATCAGAAGAGGACCAGGCAGGGCTGCAAACAGACCTGGACAAGCTCGACATCTGGTCTAGCAGTTGGCTTCTCGAATTCAATCCCTCCAAATGCAAAGTCATGAGGATCGGAGAAGGGCAAAGAAGACCGCTGACAGAGTACAAGCTAGGCGGACAAAGGCTACAAACCTCGGCAAAGGAGAAAGACCTTGGAGTGAGTATAACGCCTAGCACGTCTCCGGAGGCACACATCAACCAGATAACTGCGGCAGCATATGGGCGTCTGGCAAACCTTAGATTAGCGTTCCGTTACCTTAACAAGGAATCGTTCAAGACACTGTATACCGTGTACGTCAGGCCCATACTAGAATATGCAGCACCAGTCTGGAACCCACACCTGGTCAAGCACGTAAGGAAACTAGAGAAAGTGCAAAGGTTTGCGACAAGGTTAGTTCCACAACTCAGGGGTCTGTCTTATGAAGAAAGGTTAGGAAATAGGACTAACAACACTGGAGGAAAGAAGGGTCAGGGAGACATGATAACGACATACAAAATACTGCGGGAATTGACAAGGTAGATAGTGACAGGTTGTTTCAGAGAGGGAACACAGAAACAAGGGGACACAACTGGAAGCTGAAGACTCAGATGAGTCAAAGGGATGTCAGGAAACATTTCTTCAGCCACAGAGTAGTCAGGAAGTGGAATGGACTAGAGAAAGATATAGTGGAGGCAGGAACCATACATAGTTTTAAGACAAGGTATGATAAAGCTCATGTAGCAGGAAGAGCAGAGACCCAGTAGCAGACAGCGAAAAGGCGGGGCCAGGAGCTGAGACTCGACCCCTGCAACCACAATTAGGTGAGTACAATTAGGTGAGTACAATGTTATCCACCTCCTGGCGTCAGACAATATTTTCCAGTTTCCTGGAGCCGTCATATCAGCCATCTTAAATCTTGATACTCCGATCCTGACTCTTCCCAGCAGGGAACTCTCCATCAAGAGGGATCAACTCCCTCACAGACGATCCCACCCTGCAATAACCATCAGGATCAACCCTAAATAGGATCCAATTACAGAACGCTAATTGTCGCTTGTCTCGAAATTGTTGCAGTAGGGATTAGCTCCATTTTAATCTAAATTAGACCAATTTCGGCCAATTTCCCTCTGGCTTACGGGGAGAGGGAGAAGGGATATAAAAAGAGTTTTAAAAGTCTGCACTGCAGAAATGCTAATTCACATTTTGTGTGTGTAAATTCCAACGAGAATTAAATTCTAAAAATATCACGAATTCCTGCGGGAAAAACTGTCTCCAATGAGAGCGTATAAAAAAAACATAATGAGACTGAAATTTGTTAGTAGTATTTTGTTTTTTTTTCAGATTGTGAAAATACTACAGAAATAATACCTGATCTGAATTGAAAGAAACAGCTGATGATATGTAAACAATAATAAAAACAATTTATAAAGTGTAAACCATAAAATATACAACTGATAAAAAAATAAACAAAAACACAAACAGGTGATCATGTGAATAATGATAAGTCAATCAGCAGATGAAGGCAATTCCAGTCAGAGGCAAAAACTGATGAAATAGTAGTAGCCTAATCCGCTCATTGAGTGTACACAATAACACAGTCAGCTGGTAGACTGAGATCTCTTGAAATTAGCTGACCAGGTGATGAAGAGATATAGAAGACACGTGCACCACCAATCAGGGGGTGTTACACAAGACACGTGCACCACCAAGCAGGGGGTGTTACACAAGACACGTGCACCACCAATCAGGGGGTGTTACACAAGACACGTGCACCACCAATCAGGGGGCGTTACATAAGACACGTGCACCACCAAGCAAGGGGGTGTTACATAAGACACGTGCACCACCAAGCAGGGGGGTGTTACACAAGACACGTGCACCACCAAGCAGGGGGTGTTACAAAGACACGTGCACCACCAAGAAGGGGTGTTACACAAGATACGTGCACCACCAAGCAGGGGTGCTACATAAGACACGTGCACCACCAAGAGGGGTGTTACACAAGATCACGTGCACCACCAAGCAGGGTGTGTTACATAAGACACGTGCATCACCAAGCAGGGGTGTTACACAAGACACGTGCACCACCAAGCAGGGGTGTTACATAAGACACGTGCACCACCAAGCAGGGGTGTTACATAAGACACGTGCACCCCAAGCAGGTGGGTGTTACATAAGACACGTGCACCACCAAGCAGGGGTGTTACATAAGACACGTGCACCACCAAGCAGGGGTGTTACACAAGACACGTGCACCACCAACAGGGGTGTTACATAAGACACGTGCACCACCAAGCAGGGGTGTTACATAAGACACGTGCACCACCAAGCAGGGGGGTGTTACATAAGACACGTGCACCACCAAGCAGGGGGTGTTACATAAGACACGTGCACCACCAAGCAGGGGGGTGTTACACAAGACACGTGCACCACCAAGCAGGGGGGTGTTACATAAGACACGTGCACCACCAAGCAGGGGTGTTACATAAGACACGTGCACCACCAAGCAGGGGGGTGTTACATAAGACACGTGCACCACCAAGCAGGGGGTGTTACATAAGACACGTGCACCACCAAGCAGGGGGGTGTTACACAAGACACGTGCACCACCAAACAGGGGGGTGTTACATAAGACACGTGCACCACCAAGCAGGGGTGTTACACAAGACACGTGCACCACCAAACAGGGGTGTTACACAAGACACGTGCACCACCAAGCAGGGGGTGTTACACAAGACACGTGCACCACCAAGCAGGGGGGTGTTACACAAGACACGTGCACCACCAAGCAGGGGGTGTTACACAAGACACGTGCACCACCAAGCAGGGGGTGTTACACAAGACACGTGCACCACCAAGCAGGGGTGTTACATAAGGACACGATGCACCACCAAGCAGGGGTGTTACACGAGCACGTGCACCACCAAGCAGGGGGTGTTACATAAGACACGTGCACCACCAAGCAGGGGGTGTTAAGAAGACACGTGCACCACCAAGCAGGGGTGTTACATAAGACACGTGCACCACCAAGCAGGGGTGTTACACAAGACACGTGCACCACCAAGCGAGGGGTGTTACATAAGACACGTGCATCACCAAGCAGGGGTGTTACATAAGACACGTGCACCACTAAGCAGGGGTGTTACAGAAGACACGTGCACCACCAAGCAGGTGGGTGTTACATAAGACACGTGCACCACCAAGCAGGGTGTGTTACACAAGACACGTGCACCACCAAGAAGGGGTGTTACACAAGATACGTGCACCAACAAGCAGGGGTGCTACATAAGATTACGTGCACCAATAAGAAGGGGGTGTTACACAAGATACGTGCACCACCAAGCAGGGTGTGTTACACAAGACACGTGCACCACCAAGCAGGGGGTGTTACATAAGACACGTGCACCACCAAGCAGGGGTGTTACATAAGACACGTGCACCACCAAGCAGGTGGGTGTTACATAAGACACGTGCACCCAAGCAGGGGGTGTTACATAAGACACGTGCACCACCAAGCAGGGGTGTTACACAAGACACGTGCACCACCAAACAGGGGGGTGTTACATAAGACACGTGCACCACCAAGCAGGGGGTGTTACATAAGACACGTGCACCACCAAGCAGGTGGGTGTTACATAAGACACGTGCACCACCAAGCAGGGGGTGTTACATAAGACACGTGCACCACCAAGCAGGGGGGTGTTACACAAGACACGTGCACCACCAAGCAGGGGTGTTACATAAGACACGTGCACCACCAAGCAGGGGTGTTACATAAGACACGTGCACCACCAAGCAGGGGTGTTACATAAGACACGTGCACCACCAAGCAGGGGTGTTACATAGACACGTGCACCACCAAGCAGGGGGTGTTACATAAGACACGTGCACCACCAAGCAGGGGTGTTACACAAGACACGTGCACCACCAAACAGGGGTGTTACATAAGACACGTGCACCACCAAGCGGGGGTGTTACACAAGACACGTGCACCACCAAACGGGGTGTTACATAAGCACGTGCACCACCAAGCAGGGGTGTTACACAAGACACGTGCACCACCAAGCAGGGGGGTGTTACACAAGACACGTGCACCACCAAGCAGGGGGGTGTTACACAAGACACGTGCACCACCAAGCAGGGGGTGTTACATAAGACACGTGCACCACCAAGCAGGGGGTGTTACACAAGACACGTGCACCACCAAGCAGGGGGGTGTTACATAAGACACGTGCACCACCAAGCAGGGGGGTGTTACACAAGACACGTGCACCACCAAGCAGGGGGTGTTACATAAGACACGTGCACCACCAAGCAGGGGGTGTTACATAAGACACGTGCACCACCAAGCAGGGGGTGTTACATAAGACACGTGCACCACCAAGCAGGGGGTGTTACACAAGACACGTGCACCACCAAGCAGGGGGGTGTTACATAAGACACGTGCACCACCAAGCATGGGGTGTTACATAAGACACGTGTACCACTAAGCAGGGGTGTTACAGAAGACACGTGCACCCCAAGCAGGGGGTGTTACATAAGACACGTGCACCACCAAGCAGGGGTGTTACACAAGACACGTGCACCACCAAGCAGGGGGGTGTTACATAAGACACGTGCACCACCAAGCAGGGGGGTGTTACATAAGACACGTGCACCACCAAGCAGGGGTGTTACATAAGACACGTGCACCACCAAGCAGGGGGGTGTTACATAAGACACGTGCACCACCAAGCAGGGGGTGTTACATAAGACACGTGCACCACCAAGCAGGGGGTGTTACAGAGAAAGAAAGATAGACTGACAGAGCTCAAAATACCACACCTGAAAATTTTTAATACAACTCTTTTGACCATCGAAGAGAGAAGAGATTCATTACCCAGAAACGAAGTAAGCCTTGGATCTGCCAACTCTCCTCCTACACCTGACAGTATACCTGCTATCACTGTTCCAAATCCTGCCGGTACACCTGCTAGTAGTGCTTTATCTGAAGATCCCAAGTCAGCTTTTTTTCCACCAGAGACTCTTGTAGCTAAGAGTCAGTTGATAGACACAGCCGTCTCATGTTTTGCCAACACAGTCCCAGGAAGCGCCCACCAGATACATAATCATCGGACTCACTAACAGCAGAACATATGGAGAACTCAGCTGCTGAATCAGCAGTAAAACACAAGAGGTGCCGGAAATAAGAGACCACGCTCTCAGACTCCTAGTCATTGCTCCTGCTGTCACTGGAGGGGACACACCACTGATAACTACCTGTGAGATACCAAGTGAAATTATTGCCACAAGAGGACACATCAAGAAGACCACTGTCATAAGAAAAAGCAACTTGACAGACAGGATCAATAGTTCTTTAGAAATTTATTCTTGGAACAAACAGCAGAATCTCAGAACTGGTGAACACACTGACACGCCACCCACCCAGCAGGTGGTTTTGTGTCATACACAAAACTACGTCCCAGTGGCTGCCAGGGTGTTCTACCTGTGTCAAGGGCCAGTACATCACACACCCATCAACTCAAGCTGAACACAAACATGAAGAGCCAATCTATCAGTATTCTGTCTGCCAACATTAGAGGCTTCATTAAAAATGTTGGAGAGTTTACTCACAGTTTCATAAACTCTCAACGTCCCGACATGATCACCATTCTTTTGAGACATTTTTGGACAACAAGACTTGAATTGCTGGCTACACCTCATGGATGAGATGAGACAGACAAAGTCAAGGAGGAGGCGATGGCGTAAGCTTTTCTAAAAGTGTACATGCCCAGCTCATTGATGTTGCCATCTCTAATCACCTAAAAATGATGTTCTTCAAGCTATGCATAAACACTAGTACCTCTGTACTAATGTGTTCAATGTACAGACGTCAGTGGCAACAAGCAGACTCCATCAATTCCATGATGGAAAAATTTGGACTCCCTTCGGCTTCATCATAAATATCAACATATAATTTTTGGTGACCTCAACCAACATCTTTTACAGTGATTTTGATGGGTTTTTTTTGCAGTGTTTACCATGAGAAACTTTGTTGATTTCCCTACTCATATACACAAATAATCCGTACATAGGAGAGAGCAGCTCACCACGACGTTTGGGTCCGACTTGCACCATTTACAAAGTCACACTGACGGAAAGGAGAGATGGAGGGAGTATATACAGGCCAGCAGACAGGGACGGGACAAGAGAGGAGGTAGGAAAGGAAGAAGAGAAGGCAGGTTACATTTCCTCCTGAGAAAATACAAATGATGGTTTCTAGGCATCATGATGGTAATACTGGAACAGTGGTAAAATGAATGGAAAGGTGTTGGAACCCGGGTATGAGGTTTATATCTTTGGGGAGAAATGTGACCTCGAACTAACAATGAAGAGCCACATTGTAAATATTTAAAAAAAAAAAAGCTGCCAGGAAGCTTACAAGACTTAGAAGTATCTCGCCTCTGCTCGACAGTAGAGGCTGCAAGATTCTGTACGAGGCATAAGCGCACTCACACCTTGAGTATGCTCAACTTTCTTGCATTGCTGCCTTCTGTCGTACCTACGACTTCTTGACAGAATAGAGAACAGAGCAATACAACTCATCTTTCATCAGGACCCGGTCTGGACAGATCTGTTATTTCAGCAGAGCTTTCAACACCGGAGGAATGTGGATAGCCTTATTGTTATATACAAGGTCAATGTTGTTAAGTTACCACAGACACTGAGAAGTGAGCTTCAACACAACAAGACGGGCAGCAAACAGCAACTACACTCTGGTACCACACTCAATTAACATCACTTCAACGGAGATCATTCATTCCCAGAATGACTCGAGTCTAGAACATGTTCGTCCAGCATAATGACATCTCAGTTAATAAAATAAAATCGCTGGCCCACAGCTGGTTTCAGCTTCATCGTATTCGCTATTTGTATGTCTCATAACAATAAAATGAACTGTTGTAGATAACAGTTCTTAGCTTGCAAATAAAGTTAGGAACCCCTAACCTTGCAAAACCTAGTGTAAATGAGAGATAGATAGATAGATAGATAGATAGAAACAAGAAAAAAAAAGAAAGCAGAGAGAGAAGAGAGAGAGAGAGAGAGAGAGAGAGAGAGAGAGAGAGAGAGAGAGAGAGAGACTATTCGTGTCACATTGCTTGGTAACGCGAGAGTAACTAGGCGAGGCTACGTTATTCAAGAGTTGATGGTTTGAAGGCCAGCTCTCTGGATCAGGAGACAGATAGACACATTCCACCAGTACCTTGGTTGATCAAGAAGTCAAGAGCAAGAACATTCTAAACCGCTCTTTCTTATTTCTTCAACATACCTCGGTGTACGTATGCACACACATGGAAAACAGAGATAGAATCATAGAAAGATGCATGTACAGAGAAAGATGCATGTACAGAGAAAGATGCATGTGCAGAGAAAGATGCATGTACAAAGATGCATGTACAGAGTAAGATGCATGTACAGAGAAAGATGCATGTACAGAGAAAGATGCATGTGCAGAGAAAGATGCATGTACAAAGATGCATGTACAGAGTAAGATGCATGTACAGAGAAAGATGCATGTACAGAGAAAGATGCATGTGCAGAGAAAGATGCATGTACAGAGAAAGATGCATGTGCAGAGAAAGATGCATGTGAAGAGAAAGATGAATGTACAGAGAAAGATGCATGTACAGAGAAAGATGCATGTGCAGAGAAAGATGCATGTACAGAGAAAGATGCATGTGCAGAGAAAGATGCATGTGAAGAGAAAGATGAATGTACAGAGAAAGATGCATGTGCAGAGAAAGATGCATGTACAGAGAAAGATGCATGTGCAGAGAAGATGCATGTACAGAGAAAGATGCATGTACAGAGAAAGATGCATGTGAAGAGAAAGATGAATGTAAAGAGAAAGATGCATGTGCAGAGAAAGATGCATGTGCAGAGAAAGATGCATGCAACATATAAATATGCATGTACCAGAATGATACATGCACGGAAAAAGATACATGCACAGAGAAAAATACATGAGCACAGCGAGAGTGAGAGAGGCAATCGTTCCGCTGATCAGTGCCATCACACCTCACTTCCTCACACTAACTTAGACTCGCAAACACTAAAACTGTGTCGTAGACCATAACAAGAGTATCCTGCCCCCTCCTCTCTCTCTCTTTCTCTCCCACCCTTTGTTCCTCTGTTCTCCACCCCCCCCCTCCTTTACAAAGGTTCATATAATAAGCGAGGCTGGAGGAGGCAGACTCGTCGCCCTCGCATCACATCATAAAAGTTATGAAACGGCAAACCACAAACTTTTTTGGAATAGTTTAACCTACACAAATCATGCTTATCACAACTACTAAATCAGTATGACAAAATTATAACAAAATACCAGATATAGTCTACAATGAAGCAAAATACCAGATATAGTCTACACTGAAGCGAAATACCAGATATAGTCTACAATGAAGCAAAATACCAGATATAGTCTACACTGAAGCAAAGTACCAGATATAGTCTACACTGAAGCAAAATAACAGATATAGTCTACAATGAAGCAAAATACCAGATATAGTCTACAATGAAGCAAAATACCAGATATAGTCTACACTGAAGCAAAGTACCAGATATAGTCTACACTGAAGCAAAATAACAGATATAGTCTACAATGAAGCAAAATACCAGATATAGTCTACAATGAAGCAAAATACCAGATATAGTCTACACTGAAGCAAAATACCAGATATAGTCTACAATGAAGCAAAATACCAGATATAGTCTACACTGAAGCAAAGTACCAGATATAGTCTACACTGAAGCAAAATACCAGATATAGTCTACAATGAAGCAAAATACCAGATATAGTCTACAATGAAGCAAAATACCAGATATAGTCTACACTGAAGCAAAATACCAGATATAGTCTACACTGAAGCAAAATACCATACATAGTCTACAATGAAGCAAAATACCATATATAGTCTACACTGAAGCAAAATACCAGTTATAGTCTACACTGAAGCAAATTACCAGATATAGTCTACACTGAAGCAAAATACCAGATATAGTCTACACTGAAGCAAAATACCAGATATAGTCTACACTGAAGCAAAATACCATATATAGTCTACACTGAAGCAAAATACCAGATATAGTCTACAATGAAGCAAAATACCAGATATAGTCTACAATGAAGCAAAATACCAGATATAGTCTACACTGAAGCAAAATACCAGATATAGTCTACAATGAAGCAAAATACCAGATATAGTCTACAATGAAGCAAAATACCAGATATAGTCTACAATGAAGCAAAATACCAGATATAGTCTACACTGAAGCAAAATACCAGATATAGTCTACAATGAAGCAAAATACCAGATATAGTCTACACTGAAGCAAAATACCAGATGTAGTCTACAATGAAGCAAAATACCAGATATAGTCTACAATGAAGCAAAATACCAGATATAGTCTACACTGAAGCAAAATACCAGATATAGTCTACAATGAAGCAAAGTACCAGATATAGTCTACAATGAAGCAAAATACCAGATATAGTCTACAATGAAGCAAAATACCAGATATAGTCTACAATGAAGCAAAATACCAGATATAGTCTACAATGAAGCAAAATACCAGATATAGTCTACACTGATTTCATGAGATCATTTGACAATTGTGAAAATGAAGAAATAGATCATAACATCAGGTCCATAGGTAGAGAAAGAGAAGTAAACGAATGAATATTAAATTTTCTGGTGAATAGAACGCAAAAAGTATTAGTAGTGTAATAAGTTTAACTTAGCATTAGCAGAATTAAATGCTCAGTAGCTCAAGACATGGTCTTGGCACGGGCATACGCATGAAAGTCACCTCTACAAGCATAGTCTTCCAGTGGGCAGTAGATACTAATATGATTTTAATTGGTGACAAATTCCAACTGCTTAGATAGGGAAAGAATACAAGAGCATAATAAGGCAAGTTTTGCAAAAGGCTGGAAAAAGTTGGGTTGTATAATAATAGTTTTCACAACCAGGTTTGTAATGCGTTCCGTGACACTATTCAATTTACTGTGTTGAAGGTTTCTGTCAAGGCAGGAGAGATATCAAAGCTAAAATAAATAGAGATCGTTTATGACCCACAGATCCAACTAAGCAAATTAAATTCTGAGAGTGCCTCAAAGTCCTGAATGTCTTCTCTCTGGAGAGCAAGATATGCGTGGTGAAATATATGTGGAACATACTTGAGGGCCTAATCCCAAACTTACACGCTACTATGACAATGTACCGGAGTGAGACAAGGAAGTATAAAATAAACTCTGTGAAAGGCAAGGGCACCATGAAAACAACACGAAAGCATTATATCAGCATCCATGGGTCCAGACTATTCAACATTGGTAGTATAGATTTATTCAGAGTGATCCCCTTCAGAGCAATCACCTCTTTGGGGAACTTTCACCCCTGAGATACTTTTTAAAACATATATTACCATGAAAATTTACACCACCTTAAAATGAATTAAATTACCTTTTGAGAAAAGCAGGGTGGCCCAAAAAAATTAGTAATACTATATACAGGAGAAGGTTTTTTAAGAAAAGTAACCATAAAAACTACATAAATTACCTTAAAAACATACAATGTCTTGAAACATCCACTGCACTGCCTTGAAACACATTCAACTTGAAATATTCATAACTACCTTGAGAGAACCAGCAGTAGTTGTGACCGACACAGGAACTGGGAGAACCAGCAGTAGTTGTGACCGACACAGGAGCTGGGAGAACCAGCGGTAGTTGTGACCGACACAGGAGCTGGGAGAACCAGCGGTAGTTGTGACCGACACAGGAGCTGGGAGAACCAGCAGTAGTTGTGACCGACACAGGAGCTGGGAGAACCAGCAGCAGTTGTGACCGACACAGGAGCTGGGAGAACCAGCAGTAGTTGTGACCGACACATGAGCTGGGAGAACCAGCAGTAGTTGTGACCGACACAAGAGATGGGAGAACCAGCAGTAGTTGTGACCGACACAGGAGATGGGAGAACCAGCAGTAGTTGTGACCGACACATGAGCTGGGAGAACCAGCAGTAGTTGTGACCGACACAGGAGATAGGAGAACCAGCAGTAGTTGTGACCGACACAGGAGCTGGAAACTGACTGATGGTGGTGGTGGAGTCTTTCTTAGTAACCTTAATAAGTAGGTAAGATATTTTTGTTGCTATACACAGCAAGGAGTTTTTGTATTTTTAGTAAGGGGCTTAATTTGAATCCTCATCAATGAAAAATTTCGGTGGAGGTCTTAGATAAGGGGAAACATTGTTAAAGTTAATAGAGCTAAATGGGTTCTGGTAAAAAAGAATAGGATAACAAAACGACTAGATGGAATTTAATATCACGTGAAGAATGTTTCCTTCTGAGAGATAATAACCCAGACCAACTCGAGGAAATCAAGCAATGTAATTTTAACTTCCTGTAAGTTCCTCTGATGCTTTGTCTCAGAAGGGAGACCCACGACGCCAAAAGGGGGACCCACAACGCCAGAAAGGGGACCCACAACGCCAGAAAGGGGACCCACAACGCCAGAAGGGGGACCCACAACGCCAGAAGGGAGACACACGACGCCAGAAGGGGGACCCACAACGCCAGAAGGGGGACTCACAACGCCAGAATGGGGACTCATAACCACTTAACAATCAGAAAAATAATATAAAATTGTAAAAAAAGAATTGCATAAATGTGCATTTAAACTACATAAATAAAGAGCATAATTAATACTTGTAATAAAAAAATATAAAATTAGTACAAAAAATAATAAAAAAATATTGTACTTTATCGTAGCTTACTGTTGTTGAGCAGCAGGACAGGAGGCAGATGAGGAGAGAATTACTGAGAAGATGCTGTACAGGAGGCAGATGAGGAGAGAATTACTGAGAAGATGCTGTACAGGAGGCAGATGAGGAGAGAATTACTGAGAAGATGCTGTACAGGAGGCAGATGAGGAGAGAATTACTGAGAAGATGCTGTACAGGAGGCAGATGAGGAGAGAATTACTGAGAAGATGCTGTACAGGAGGCAGATGAGGAGAGAATTACTGAGAAGATGCTGTACAGGAGGCAGATGAGGAGAGAATTACTGAGAAGATGCTGTACAGGAGGCAGATGAGAAGAGAATTACTGAGAAGATGCTGTACAGGAGGCAGATGAGGAGAGAATTACTGAGAAGATGTTGTACAGGAGGCAGATGAGGAGAGAATTACTGAGAAGATGCTGTATAGGAGGCAGATGAGGAGAGAATTACTGAGAAGATGCTGTACAGGAGGCAGATGAGGAAGAATTACTGAGAAGATGCTGTACAGGAGGCAGATGAGGAGAGAATTACTGAGAAGATGCTGTACAGGAGGCAGATGAGGAGAAATTACTGAGAAGATGCTGTACAGGAGGCAGATGAGGAGAGAATTACTGAGAAGATGCTGTACAGGAGGCAGATGAGGAGAGAATTACTGAGAAGATGCTGTACAGGAGGCAGATGAGGAGAGAATTACTGAGAAGATGCTGTACAGGAGGCAGATGAGAAGAGAATTTCTGAGAAGATGCTGTACAGGAGGCAGATGAGAAGAGAATTACTGAGAAGATGCTGTACAGGAGGCAGATGAGGAGAGAATTACTGAGAAGATGCTGTACAGGAGGCAGATGAGAGAGAATTACTGAGAAGATGCTGTACAGGAGGCAGATGAGAAGAGAATTACTGAGAAGATGCTGTACAGGAGGCAGATGAGGAGAGAATTACTGAGAAGATGCTGTACAGGAGGCAGATGAGGAGAGAATTACTGAGAAGATGCTGTACAGGAGGCAGATGAGGAGAGAATTAATGAGAAGATGCTGTACAGGAGGCAGATGAGGAGAATTACTGAGAAGATGCTGTACAGGAGGCAGATGAGAGAGAATTACTGAGAAGATGCTGTACAGGAGGCAGATGAGAAGAGAATTCTGAGAAGATGCTGTACAGGAGGCAGATGAGAGAGAATTCTGAGAAGATGCTGTACAGGAAGCAGATGAGAGAGATATTACTGAGAAGATGCTGTACAGGAGGCAGATGAGGAGAGAATTACTGAGAAGATGCTGTACAGGATGCAGAGGAGGAGAGAATTACTGAGAAGATGCTGTACAGGATGCAGAGGAGGAGAGAATTACTGAGAAGATGCTGGACAGGATGCAGAGGAGGAGAGAATTACTGAGAAGATGCTGTACAGGAGCATAGAGGAGAATTACTGAGAAGATGCTGACAGGAGCAGAGAGGAGAGAATTACTGAGAAGATGCAGTGACAGAAGGCAGAGGAGAAGAGATTACTGAGAAGATGCTGTGAGGATGGAGTCACATTCTTGTCTTAGGCTGAATACGAAGGATCTTTAACAATATTTTAAGTTTTATAGGGAAAACCGATCGTTATGTAAATATTCGTAATATAAACAGTTTGATATAGCATAGCCCACTGTATAAGGAATATCTCTCCACTCAGATAAACGAGGTATGATAATAGTGACTTTAAAATGAATTCGTGAAATAATATGGTCATTCACATAGCTTTTAAAAAAACATCTTTAAATAAATAAAAAAATGAAATACAACAGATGACTAAATTTTCTGAGAACAGATAAATAATTAATTAAAAAGATCGTCCACAAGT
Source organism: Cherax destructor (assembly GCA_009830355.1). NCBI lineage: Eukaryota > Metazoa > Arthropoda > Malacostraca > Decapoda > Parastacidae > Cherax > Cherax destructor. The sequence goes on from WNWK01003166.1 coordinate 159,971, forward strand.
CTATGAAAAAAAATTTGCTATAATATGGTGGTAAGAAAGCAAGTGAAGAAATTATAAGTAAAATACTAACGAAACACATAAACATTGAATAAAAAATTAAAGAAATGATTGGGGTTTGTTTTGAGCGTGATGGTGGTGGGAGTCTGAGCCTCGGTAAGAGACAGTGATGGTGGTGGGAGTCTGAGCCTCGGTAAGAGACAGTGATGGTGGTGGGAGTCTGAGCCTCGGTAAGAGACAGTGATGGTGGTGGAGTCTGAGCCTCGCTAGAGACAGTGATGGTGGTGGAGTCTGAGCCTCGCTAGAGACAGTGATGGTGGTGGGAGTCTGAGCCTCGCTAAGAGACAGTGATGGTGGTGGGAGTCTGAGCCTCGGTAAGAGACAGTGATGGTGGTGGGAGTCTGAGCCTCGCTAAGAGACAGTGATGGTGGTGGGAGTCTGAGCCTCGCTGAGAGACAGTGATGGTGGTGGGAGTCTGAGCCTCGCTAAGAGACAGTGATGGTGGTGGGAGTCTGAGCCTAGCTAAGAGACAGTGATGGTGGTGGGAGTCTGAGCCTCGCTAAGAGACAGTGATGGTGGTGGGAGTCTGAGCCTAGCTAAGAGACAGTGATAGTGGTGGGAGTCTGAGCCTCGCTAAGAGACAGTGATGGTGGTGGGAGTCTGAGCCTCGCTAAGAGACAGTGATGGTGGTGGGAGTCTGAGCCTAGCTAAGAGACAGTGATGGTGGTTGGGAGTCTGAGCCTCGCTAAGACAGTGATGGTGGTGGGAGTCTGAGCCAGCTAGAGACAGTGATGTGGTGGGAGTCTGAGCCTCGCTGAGAGACAGTGATGGTGGTGGGAGTCTGAGCCTAGCTAAGAGACAGTGATAGTGGTGGGAGTCTGAGCCTCGCTAAGAGACAGTGATAGTGGTGGGAGTCTGAGCCTAGCTAAGAGACAGTGATAGTGGTGGGAGTCTGAGCCTCTAGAGACATGATGTGGTGGAGTCTGACCTAGCAGAGACAGTGATGGTGGTGGGAGTCTGAGCCTAGCTAAGAGACAGTGATGGTGGTGGGAGTCTGAGCCTAGCTAAGAGACAGTGATGGTGGTGGGAGTCTGAGCCTAGCTAAGAGACAGTGATGGTGGTGGGAGTCTGAGCCTAGCTAAGAGACAGTGATGGTGGTGGGAGTCTGAGCCTCGCTGAGAGACAGTGATGGTGGTGGGAGTCTATCAGCATGGTGGTGGTCTGAGCCTCGCTAAGAGACAGTGATAGTGGTGGGAGTCTGAGCCTAGCTAAGAGACAGTGATAGTGGTGGGAGTCTGAGCCTAGCTAAGAGACAGTGATAGTGGTGGGAGTCTGAGCCTCGCTGAGAGACAGTGATGGTGGTGGGAGTCTGAGCCTAGCTAAGAGACAGTGATGGTGGTGGGAGTCTGAGCCTCTAGAGAGACAGTGATGGTGGTGGGAGTCTGAGCCTCGCTAGAGACAGTGATAGGTGGTGGAGTCTGAGCCTCGCTGAGGACAGTGATGGTGGTGGGAGTCTGAGCCTCGTAGAGGACAGTGATGGTGGTGGAGTCTGAGCCTGCTAAGAGACAGTGATGTGGTGGGAGTCTGAGCCTCGCTGAGAGACAGTGATGGTGGTGGGAGTCTGAGCCTCGCTAAGAGACAGTGATGGTGGTGGGAGTCTGAGCCTCGCTGAGAGACAGTGATGGTGGTGGGAGTCTGAGCCTCGGTAAGAGACAGTGATGGTGGTGGGAGTCTGAGCCTAGCTAAGAGACAGTGATGGTGGTGGCAGTCTGAGCCTCGCTGAGAGACAGTGATGGTGGTGGGAGTCTGAGCCTCGCTAAGAGACAGTGATGGTGGTGGGAGTCTGAGCCTCGCTAAGAGACAGTGATGGTGGTGGGAGTCTGAGCCTAGCTAAGAGACAGTGATGGTGGTGGGAGTCTGAGCCTCGCTAAGAGACAGTGATGGTGGTGGGAGTCTGAGCCTAGCTAAGAGACAGTGATGTGGTGGGTCTGAGCTCGCTGAGGACAGTGGTGGTGGTGATCTGCTCGTAGAGAAGTGATGTGGTGGGAGTCTGAGCCTAGCTAAGAGACAGTGATGTGGTGGGAGTCTGAGCCCTGCTGAAGAGACAGTGATGGTGGTGGGAGTCTGAGCCTCGCTAAGAGACAGTGATGGTGGTGGGAGTCTGAGCCTGCTAAGAGACAGTGATTGGTGGGGTCTGAGCCTCGCTGAGAGACAGTGGTGTGGTGGAGTCTGAGCCTAGCTAGAGACAGTGATGTGGTGGAGTCTGAGCCTCGCTAGAGACAGTGATGGTGGTGGGAGTCTGAGCCTCGCTAAGAGACAGTGATGTGGTGGGAGTCTGAGCCTGCTAAGAGACAGTGATGGTGGTGGAGTCTGAGCCTGCTAAGAGACAGTGATGGTGGTGGGAGTCTGAGCCTGCTAAGAGACAGTGATGTGGTGGGAGTCTGAGCCTCGTAGAGACAGTGATGGTGGTGGGAGTCTGAGCCTCGCTAGAGACAGTGATAGTGGTGGGAGTCTGAGCCTGCTAAGAGACAGTGATAGTGGTGGGAGTCTGAGCCTCGCTAAGAGACAGTGATGGTGGTGGAGTCTGAGCCTAGCTAGAGACAGTGATGGTGGTGGAGTCTGAGCCTCGCTAAGAGACAGTGATGGTGGTGGGAGTCTGAGCCTCGCTGAGAGACAGTGGTAGTGGTGAGAGTCTGAGCCTAGCTAAGAGACAGTGATGGTGGTGGCAGTCTGAGCCTCGCTGAGAGACAGTGATGGTGGTGGGAGTCTGAGCCTCGCTAAGAGACAGTGATGATGGTGGGAGTCTGAGCCTCGCTAAGAGACAGTGATGGTGGTGGGAGTCTGAGCCTCGCTAAGAGACAGTGATGGTGGTGGGAGTCTGAGCCTCGCTAAGAGACAGTGATGGTGGTGGGAGTCTGAGCCTCGCTAAGAGACAGTGATGGTGGTGGGAGTCTGAGCCTCGCTGAGAGACAGTGATGGTGGTGGGAGTCTGAGCCTCGCTAAGAGACAGTGATGGTGGTGGGAGTCTGAGCCTCGCTAAGAGACAGTGATGGTGGTGGAGTCTGAGCCTAGCTAAGAGACAGTGATGGTGGTGGAGTCTGAGCCTGCTAAAAACAGTGTGGTGGTGGGAGTCTGAGCCTGCAAGAGACAGTGGTGGGGGTGGGAGTCAGCCTGCAAGAGACAAAAAAAAAAAAAAAAAAAAAAAAAAAAAAAAAAATTTTTTTTTTTTTTTTTTTTTTTTTTTTTTTTTTTTTTTTTTAAAATTTTGTTTATTTAATGTCCAAAAGTTCCCAAAAAAAATTTTATTAACTACTTTGGAAGTCTTTGGGCGGATTAAATTTATTCCATTATTTTTTTATGGGGGAAAAAATTTTTGTTTTTCGATTGTTTTGGCTTAAAAAATGCCCTCTCTGACGGATTAAAAACGTAAACAGACCCCTGTCTGTCAGCTCCCTGGGAAAGGGAGCAAAGGTCGTAAAAATTTTATGCATGGTGAGGCTGTTGAACAGTCTTGGGCCCTGGACACTTATTGCATTTTCTTAATGTACAAATGGCACCTATATGTGCAGTTAAGGACCATTCCTTCTAAAGGGTTTTCCGAGTGTAATATGATATATCTCTACTTTTCCCGTGATAAAAGCAAAAGCTTCAAAACTTCCAAATAGTTAAGGTGTTTGATGGAACTTATAGGGAGTAAAAAAGGGTTTTGTGTATGTTTTCCCAGATCTGCAATTTCACCTGCCGGTTGAGTAAAAATTTCAACGTATTTTAGCTTAGAGAACAAATGATTTAAAGGATCATCATTGCTTGGCATCTCTTGTTTTGAACATTCTCATTTTCATCATTTTCCCCCCGGGTTTGGGTGTGGCACCTGTGATCTGAAAAAGATCCTCAGACAACCACTCCCAGGTCCCTCACATTATTTTTCACTATTGTATAGGTTTTGTACAGTGGAACCTCGGTTTTTGTTCCCTAATTTTTGAAAAAAATTTTTTCTTTATAAAATGTATTTTGTGTTAATATTTCCCCTAAAAACAGTGGAACCTCGGCTTACGAGTGCCCCACCAGAGGTTTTCCGGATACGAGCAGTCGCTTCGATTTTTTCTTCTGGATAAGAGAAAAATTTTTAAAAATGTGGCCCGGGGCCCAGGAGGTTCCCCAGCTGGTGTTTGATCTGAAAATTTAATCTGCTCAGTTCCCCAATTAATAATTATTATTATTACAGTAGATTGTCATTTAGCACGGGTTCGTTCCTGAAAATTGGGGTTTTGATAATTTTGTGTTATATAATTAAAAACCTATGGGGAAAAAAAGGGTTACGTTCTTGGGAGTCCCCAAAAAACCAAACAAAATTTTTTTTGACTAACAGATCTTACAAAAATAAAAGTGAATATGTAATTTAGTTCATTATGGGTGTATTATGTTTTTTTTACCAAACAAAATTCGAAATAATAGTATTTTTAAATTGTGGGTGCTGGTGTTTGTGGATGATTGTAAGGAGTGGAGGGTTTTGCTGTGGCCCCACTGGGCTGAGGTGGATAGTAGGGTTTTTGGGGAAAGGGAAAATAGATGGTTGTACTGAGTGTCAATTTTTAAATCATTCAGAAAAAAAGTCAAGTCATTCAGTAAGCAGTCGTCATTCAGTGAGTCAAGTCATTCATTTAGTGATCATGTCATTCATTCATGAGTCATGTCATTCATTCGTGAGTCATGTCATTCATTCAGTGAGTCAAGTCATTCATTCAGTGGTCAAGTCATTCATTCAGTGAGTCAAGTCATTCATTCAGTGAGTCAAGTCATTCATTCAGTGAGTCAAGTCATTCATTCGGGGGGTCAAGTCCATTCATTCCCCAAGTGAGTCAAGTCATTCATTCAGTGGGGGTTTTTTCCCTTCAGGTCAGTGAGTGAGTCAGCGTCAGTCACACAAACTTATGTTTACATCTTTTTATGTGTAAAAAATAACATTATTAGGCCGGTTATGTCTTTCTAATATCTTTATTTTTTTCGTTAATTCAAGATAAAAAAACAATTCCTCTTTCATTCTTCACAAACACAGCTGGCTTGACAGGGGATTTTTTTTTTTTTTTCGCGTATGAAATCGTCGAATGCTGGGATGGTGGGGCCCGGGGGGCGGGGAAGGCGGGTGGTGTCTGCGGGCCACAACAAGGTGGTGCTTGGGGAATGGGTTTTTGTTTTCCTTCCCAAACTGTAAAAAAGTTTATTCAGGATACACAGATACAGTTACAAAATTTTCTACATGCACATATGTGAGAGAACCTGGATCCCAAAAAGTCAGTGACTTATTTCCATTCTGTCTGATTTTTTGGGTTACCCCAGGTTCTCCACATATTTATTATGAAAAATGAATTCCCCCCTTTTAAATTTTGGTTGCGGGGTGAGACTCACCTCCTTCCCCCGTGTATCTGAATAAACACAGTTTGCAGGAAGGAAAAAAAAATTTTCCTTTTTTCTAAGCACGGGATTGGGCTTACACTTGAAATCACTTGATGCATTCCAAAAGGGGAAAAATGAAGTGATCCTTTGCTGTCTTGAAGCCTATGCACTTTTCTCTTTGACTGTATAAATTCGTGTTGGCATTTTTTCCCCGAAAACACTTCTCTCGTCAGCATATGGCCATAGCCACCCTCAGTAGGCCCCCCGACTCAATGGGTTTAACCACCGGGTACCGTGCGTTAAAAAAAATTTCCCCCCCCGCGAACCGTGTAATAAATTTTTTTCTTCGTGTTAGATAATAATGTCCGCAATTTTCAATCGTAAAACCCCCAAATTTTAAATAATCTCGTGCAAAAAGGTCTACTGTATAAGAATACGAAAAACTAATAATAAACAGTACAGTATATGATATTTGGAAATATCTTATTAAAAGTTGGGCAATGTATGAGGAAAAGATGTTTTAGCATACCCAAAAAAAAAAAGAAATTAAACCATAAATAACGGAGTTCACTTCTCGTTCCGCCCCTTAGCTGCATTTTTCGTATGGTTTTTATGGTTGTATTCTTTTTTTTTTGGTCTCATTTGATAGAATGGAAGATATATTACAGAAATAGATATGATTTTGATTGGTTTCATGAAAAAATACCTTGAAATTAGTAAAGTAGCAGAAATGTTCGATTCTTTGGTGATGTTCAAGAAAAAAACAAATGCGCATCGTAAAACCTTTTCCACTGGCCAATAATACGCAGTCATGAATGGGCTGACATTTAAAAAATTTTACAAAAACCCCAGTAGTCTGCATAACAGTAAATCTTTTTTTTTTGTGTGAAAAAAAATTCCAAATGCAGGGACCCGGTTAAAAATTAATCCGGTCCAGGGCTATTATTAATCTGAATTTTGTTATCTGAAACCTTATTTCCCATAAGAAATAATGTAAATACAATTAATTGTTCCACAAAAAATAATCACAAAAAAACAATAACTTTACTTTTATTAAGAGTTGCAAGCATCTGGAAGGTAGAGTTGCTGACAGGGCAGGGTGTTAATGGTTGGAAGGAAATCCCCAAAAGGACTTCAGGTAACAAGTCCCTTCTGGGTTACTTCCTTCTTTTTCTTTTAATGTGAATGCTACACTCCCTGCATGCCGTACCCCCTGCATGCCTGCTACACTCCCTGCATCCTCTACCTCCGAGGCCTACACCCCGCAGGCCGCTACACTCCCTGCAGGCCGCAACCCCCCTGCATGCCTGCTACACCCCCCATGCCCTCACCCCTGCATGAATGCCACCCCGCATGAATGCCCACTCCCTGCATGAATCTACACTCCTGCATGAATGCTACTCCCTGCATGAATGCTACACTCCCCATGAATGCTCACTCCCTGCATGAATGCTACACTCCTGCATGAATGCTACACCCCCTGCATGAATGCTACACTCCCTGCATGAATGCTACACTCCCTGCATGAATGCTACACACTCTGCATGAATGCTACACTCCCTGCATGAATGCTACACCTCCCTCCATGAATGCTACACTCCATCCATGAATGCTACACTCCCTGCATGAATGCTACACTCTCTGCATGAATGCTACACTCCTGCATGAATGCTACACTCCCGCATGAATGCTACACTCCCTCCATGAATGCTACACTCCCTCCATGAATGCTACATCCCTCCATGAATGCTACCACTGGGGTGCCACTAGGAAGCTTCTTTGGACCCATGGTGACTTATTTCACAGTGACAATCACTAAACCACCAAAAAGACACCAAATATATTGTGAGTCTTTGAAAGAGCGCTAGGTAATGTTCTCTCAATGGTAAACAACGCTTCACTGGTGTCCTGCGCTTGCGCGGAGCAGGCGGACACGTCTAATACCTTTCGGTAACCGAGAAATTTTTCGCTAACCGATTCCGAAAAAGCTTACGTTTCCGAAACTTTCGTTAACGGGACCTTCGTAACCGAGGGTCCACTGTGGTAAGAAATAAGAAAAGATACATACTAATAAATAATAATAATATATACAGTGGCCCCCGCTATTCGAACGGCTCGGCAGTTGAACAAATCGTCATTGAACAAGAAAATCGATATCGTCATGCGAACAATTATCGCGAGTCGAACGAATGCGTCCGTGACTTGTCCGCCCAGGCGCTTGGTTCCTCACCGCGCAGGCATGGAGAGCCAGTTCCGCTTGTTTACACTTGAGAGAACAATACCTGCACGCTCATCCAGACATTTCACACTTAATTACAATTGTTTGGAGTTTGTTCATTAAGTGCGACTGAAATAAGCTACCATGAGTCACAAGAAAGTTCCTGGTGGTACCACTGGGATGATGAAAGTGAGAAACACCGTAGAAATAAAGAAGGAAATAATACAAAAATACTAGTGGTGTGCAAATGTGTGAGCTTGCAGGATATATGGCAAAAACAGGTCAACTATCGCTTCTATCCTGCTCAAGAAGGAACAAATTAAGGAAGCTGATGTTACAAAAGGTGTTACTGTGCGAGCCAAAAATAGACCACAAATAATCGAAGAGATTGAGAAGTTGTTGCTGGTGTGGATCAAGGATAAAGAGTTGGCGGGTGATAATGTGTCAGAGTCAATCATTTGTGAAAAGGCAAGGAAGTTGCATGCCGATCTTGCAAAGAAAATGCCTGCAACCAGTGTTGATTGTATTATTTATTATTTTTTTTTATTAACACATCGGCCGATTCCCACCAAGGCAGGGTGGCCCGAAAAAGAAAAACTTTCATCATCATTCACTCCATCACTGTATTGCCAGCGAGGTGCTTTACACTACAGTTATAAAACTGCAACATTAACACCCCTCCTTCAGAGTGCAGACACTGAACTTCCCATCTCCAGGACTCAAGTCCGGCCTGCCGGTTTCCCTGAATCCCTTCATAAATGTTACTTTGCTCACACTCCAACAGCACGTCAAGTATTAAAAACATTTGTCTCCATTCACTCCTATCAAATACGCCACACATGCTTGCTGGAAGTCCAGCAAGCATGTGTGAGCCTTCCTAGCCGACCCTACCCCCGCTTCCCTCCACTACAGATTTATACACTCTCAAAGTCATTCCGTCTCGTTCCATTCTCTAAATGTCCGAACCACCTCAACAATGGTAGTGAATTTATGCCAGCAAAGGCTGGTTTGAGAGATTTAAAATCGTAGTGGCATACATAATGTGGTAGCAGCATGGTGAAGCTGCCAGTTCAGACAAACTTGCAGCTGAAAATTCATAAAAGAGTTTCAGGACTACATCAAGACTGAAAATTGAAACCTGAACAAGTGTTCAATTGTGACAAACAGGCCTGTTTTGGAAGAAAATGCCTAACAGGACCTACATTACTCAGGAGGAAAGGCACTGCCAGGACACAAGCCTATGAAAGACAGGCTAACTCTCATGATGTGTAGTAATGCTACTGGGGATTTTAAATTGAAGCCTTTACTAGTGTATCACTCAGAAAATCCCAGTGTTCAAGAGACACAATGTCGTCAAAAATAGATTGTGTGTCTTGTGGAGATCTAGTCAGAATGCATGGGTCACAAAGCAACTTTTCAGTGACTGAATCCATGAAGTGTTTGGCCCCAGTGTGAGAAAATACCTACAGGAAAAGGGTTTGGACAAAAGTGCCTCCTGTTACTGGACAATGCTCCTTCGCATCCTCAAAACATGGAAGACCTACTGTGTGAAGACTTCAGATTTATAAAACTAAGTTCTTGCCTCCTAACACCACTCCTCCTCCAGCCCATGGACCAGCAGGTCATCTGTAACTTCAAAAACTCTACACAAAAGCAGTGTTTGAAAAGTGCTTTGGAATGACCTCAACAGTGAATTGACCCTTAGAGAGTTCTGGAAGAATCACTTCAATATCTACAGCTGCATAGGCCTTATAGGCAAGGCTTGGGAGGGAGTGACTTCCAGGACTTTGAACTCTGCTTGGAGACCATTGTGGCCAGGTTGTGTCCAACAGAGGGATTTTGAAGTGTTTGATGAGGCTGACCCTGACCCTGCCTACCCTGTGCATGTTGTGGACTCTATTGTGGAATTGGGCAAGTCCCTGGGGTTGGAGGTGAGTGGCGAGGATGTGGAAGAGTTAGTGCAGGGCCACAGGGTAGAGCTAACAACTCAAGAGCTGCAAGAGCTGGAAATGGAAGAGCATCACACCAGATTTGAGGCTATTGATTCACGGGAGAAGGAGGAGGAAGAGGGGCTGAAGAAGGTTCCTTCTTCAGAGATTAAAGGAGATGTGTACAATGTGGAATAGGTTGCAAAGTTTTGTTGAAAATACCACCCTGAGCAAGCTCAAACAAGCCATAACAGCAGCATGTTCAGTGACCAAACAATGTCCTACTTCAGGAACATGTTAAAAAGGCGCCAGAAATAGAGGACTGTGGACAGTTATTTTGTGTCCAGTGACTCAAGCTGGTCCTAGTGGGATTAAAAGACAAAGAAAAGAAGTAACCCCAGATAGGGCTTTGATACCTGAAGTCCTTTTGGGGGGATTCCCTTCCAAACAATAACCCCCCCTCCCTCACTCCTCCTCCCTATCTTCCATATGCCATCAACAATCTTCAATAAAGGTAAGTAAAAATACATGCATTTATTTACTAATACTTGTAGTAGTACAGCACTGTAGTATGTAATTCTTTTGTCTATGTAGAAGCTTAATTTTATTAAAATATATTACTTTTTAATATTTTTTGTTTCTGGAACGGATTAATTGTATTTCCATTATTTCTTATGGGAAATATTAAATCGCCTTTCGAACATTTCACGTTAAGAACAAACTCCTGGAACGGATTAAGTTCGAATAGCAAGGGTCCACTGTATAATAATTATATAATATACGTAATATAATATAAATTATTATAAGAATACGTACGTACTAATTAGTAATACAGTGGACCCCCAGAGTTCATGATTAATCCGTTCCAGAGGGCGCGACGAACACCAAATATCACGAACTCCGAATCTATTTTCCCCATAAATAATGGAAATAAAATTAATCCGTTCCAGACACCCAAAAGTATTAAAATAAATTTAGTTTCTACATTAAATATACATTAAATTACACATAAAACAATGAGAAATAAAAATTAACCCTTTGACTGTCGTAGGCCCCTCTCTGAAACTGTCATTCTGTCAGGAAATATTAAAAAAAAAAAAAAAAAAAAATTCATATCAAAATGTTAAGATTATTTTTCTGATTGTTTAAATCCCCCCAAAAAAATTTGCGATCAGTATTTATCGAGATATAGAGGCGTAAAGTTGGCAAAAAATAAGCCGCGTATGGCAACAGCAGCGAATGCCGCTCACATGGTAAACTTTGGTTTACTTCTTCGTAGGTTTCTTATTTTTCACTATTTTATTTTTTTACATAACTTATGTGGCCTGTGAGACCAAAGTAAGGTGCAATGTATATATATACACTCGTTGTATGCAACACAATAACGCACAAACATTAGTATCATTATATTGTTTTCAAAACTTGTTTTCACCAACCAACAATAAAAAATTTGTTTATTACTATTGTTCTATAAATATATATACACATATATAATGACTAGACACTTTCCATCAACTGCAATTAGCACTTCAAAGCTCCAAGCTGTGTGTGTTAGTTACCATTTTGTCCTAGGCACATGTCGATTAGACACTAGGCCTGTTGTTGTGTGTGTGTGTGTGTGTGTAACGAAACACTTCGAAATGTTTCGGCCCCGCCGGAATTGAACCCGGCCCTCCGTGCGAGAAGCAAGAGCACTAGCCACCATGCCATCGGGCGTCATGTGTATGTACTCACCTAATTGTACTCGCCTAATTGTGGTTGCAGGGGTCGAGACTCAGCCCTGGCCCCGCCTCTCGCTGTCCGCTACTGGGTCTCTGCTTTCCCTGCTCCATGAGCTTTATCATACCTTGTCTTAAAACTATGTATGGTTCCTGCCTCCACTATATCTTTCTAGACTATTCAACGTCCTGACTACTCTGTGGCTGAAGAAATGCTTCCTAACATCCCTTTGACTGTGTGTGGGTGTGGGTGTGGGGTGGGGGTGGGGGAGAGGAGAGAGAGAGAGAGAGAGAGTGAGACCTAAATTTGCTGAGTCAGGGTAAGGCAGCTGTCAAAATGTCATATTATACCATTACTCACCACCCCACACTGCCTGTCAACACAAAAGGGGACCCATGTCTTCTTCACAACCTCCTTCCTTTCCTTCATACCTACGTTCCTAGCTTCCTTTCTTCCTTCATTCCTTCCTTTCTTTCTGCCTTCATTTCTTACATATTTCCTTTCTTCCTTCCTCTCATCTCTTCCTTCCTGCCTTTCTCTCTTTCTTTCTTTCTTTCCTTCTTCCTTTCCTTCCTTCCTTTCTCTCATCTCTTCTTTCCTTCCTCTCATCTCTTCCTTCCTTCCTTACTTTTTATTTCTTACTTTTTCTTTCTTACTTCCTTTCTTCTGTTATCCTGGGCATTGCTTTCAGTCACAAACTCCTCAAAACCATGAAATTTATCTTCAGAGACACTTCCATCTGTGTTAGAGCTATCATTGAGGAAGAGAAATGTCCTAGATGCACCAAGGAGTCAAATAATTCTTACCACTAGGCATGCTGAACATGGGCTACTGAAATGGTGTTCCCACAATGCACCAGTGGCTGCCCGATTTTTTTTATACTGCGCACACTGACCACACAGACCCATTATCTCACATGTGGGCCTACCAGCTTTGTCCTGCATGATTTGAGGCCGCTAGAATTTAGGCGTATTAATACGTCCGAAACATTGGCTCGTAAGACGTATATATACGACCGAAACAGTCAAAGGGTTAAATAGTACAATAACTTGTCACTTACCTTTATTAAAGAGTTGTTGATGTGTGGAAGACGGGAGGAGGGGAGAGGATGGAGGAGTTGTTAGTGTTTGGAAGGGGAATCCCCTTCCATTAACACTGCAGGTACCAAGTTCTTTTCTGGGGTTACTGGCCTCTTTCTTTTAATGCCACTAGGACCAGGTTGAGAGTCACTGGACCCCTCTCTAACCAAAAATCTGTCCAGGGAGCTCTGTGTCTAGCATTTCTTTAAAACATCCCTGAAATGGGACACCATATTGTCATTGTAATTATTGCCAGGACGGCCTGCAACAGCTTTGTTAGGGTGATATACATCCATAAAGCCTTGCACATCAGTCCATTTTGCAATGATCTCCTTCAGTTCTACCATATTTCTGACATTCTTTACCACAGGCCTGGCACTAGGAGCTTTCATGGGGCCCATGGTGGCTTATTTAGCAGTTGCAAGCACTAAAAACACGGGAATACAGTGGTCCCTCAACTAACGAACGTAATCCGTTCCAGGAGCTTGTTCTTTACACGAAAAGTTCGCAATTCGAAACCTTATTTCCCATAAGAAATAATGTAAATACAATTAATCCATTCCAGACATCCAAAAATATTCACAAAAAATACGTTTTAATACTAAATAATACAAAACAGATGAATAAATTACATTTACAGTGGTCCCTCAGTTTTCGGTCATCTCCAAACTCGCCCTTTTATGTAAGTGTATTTTCGTAAGTGCTTCTGCAAGTGTATTTTTGGGGGTCTGAAATAGACTAACCTACGTGACATTATTTCTTAAGGAAGTAAATTCGTTCGGTAATGGCACTTGAGCAGCATTCTGGAAAGAATTTTCGGCGAAAACCGAGGGTCCACTGTACTTACCTTTATTGAAGAGTTGCAGGCATCTGGAAGATAGGGAGGATGACAGGGACAGGGTGTTAGTGTTTGGAAGGGGAATCCCCCTCCAAAAGGAATTCAGGTAACAAGTCCCTCTCTGGGGTTACTTCCCTTCTTGGTCTTTTAATGCCACTAGGACCAGCTTGAGTCACTGGATCCCAGCCTTGTGAAATAACTGTCCACAGTCCTCTGTTTCTGGTGCCTGTTTAATATTTTCCTGAAGTGCAACATGGCTCTGTCACTGAACTCGTTGCACAGATGGCTCATTTCAGCTTGCTGACGGTGGTGTTTTTCAACAAAACTTTGCACATCGTTCCACTTGGAACAAATTTCCTTAAGCACTGAAGAAGGCACCTCCTCTCTCTCTCTCTCTCTCTCTCTCCTCCTCCTGTGAAGCAATAACCTTAGCTCTGGTCTGATGCTCTTCCAGTTCCAGCTGTTGCAGCTCTTCAGTTATCATCTCTACCCTGTGCTCCTCCACCAACTCTTCCACATCCTCACCACTCACCTCCAACCCCAGCCTGTTCCCCAATGCCACAATATCTTCCACAATATCTTCCTCAACAGGCACAGGGTCAGGGTCAGCCTCAAATCCTTCAAAATCCCTCTTTTCAACACAATCCACCCACAGTGGTCTCCAAGCAGAGTTCAAAGTCCTGGAAGTCACTCCCTCCCAAGCCTTACCTATAAGGCCTATGCAATGCATGATATTGAAGTGATCTTTCCAGAACTCTCTTAGGGTTAACTCAGTGTCCAAAGTCATTTGAAAGCACTTTTCAAACACTGCTTTGGTGTACAGTTTCTTGAAGTTTGCAATGACCTGCTGGTCCATGGGCTGGATGAGAGGAGTGGTGTTAGGAGGCAAGAACTTCACTCTGATGAAACTGAAGTTCTCAGACAAATAGTCTTCCAAGTTGTGAGGATGAGCAGGAGCATTGTCCAGTACAGTCATCCCTTGGTTTTCGATTGTCTCAGTTTTCACCGATTTTTGTTTTCGATCACTTCTTTTGTGGAAAAATTGTCTGTTTTTGCTGATTGTCTCAGTTTTCGCCGATGGTACGGAACCTGTACATCAGTGCCGCGCATATACAAAGGCCGTAGGCCCGCCACCCACGCACATTGTCACGCAGTCTAGCATTGTTTATGCTTGAGTGACCATCACCCCAGGAGTTCATACAAAACATTTATTAACAATTCATTGTTTTTGGCCATTGATTATTGTGTGACAACTAAATAAGCTACCATGGTCCCAAAGAAAGCTCCTAGTGCCAGTCCTCTGGTAAAGAAAGTGAGAAACACGATGGAGTGTAAGAGTGTAGCAGGCATGCAGGGAGTGTATCATGTATGCAGGGAGTGTAGCAGGCATGCAGGGAAGTGACCCCGGATAAGGACTTGGTAACTAAATTCCTTATGGAAGAGGATTCCCCTTTCAAAAAATAGGGTCTCTTCCCTCTCCCCTCCTCCCTCTCTTCCATCCAGCAACATCAGTCTTCAATAAAGGTAAGTGCCACATAGAGTTCATTCATTTGTAAATCTATCTTTAAGGCGTCCCCAATTTTTTTTTTTCCAAACTTCTGGGTTTCTGGAAATGATTAATTGAATTTACATTATTTCTTATGGGGAAAATAGTTTTGGTTTTAGCTGATCCATCTGGAACGGATTAAAATCGAAAACCAAGGGACCACTGTACCAGGAGTCACTTGAGTGGCAATTTCTTTTCCAGGAGGTATTTCTTCACACTAGGGACAAACACTCCGGTCAACCATTCCTTGAAAAAGTCCGTAGTGACCCATGCATTAGTGTTAGCCTTCCAATGCACACACAAATTATTCCTGTTAACATTGTGTTTCTTGAAGGCTCTGGGATTTTCTGCGTGATACAACAGTAAAGGCTTCACTTTAAAATCCCCACTAGCGCTAGAACAAAACAAGAGAGTTAGCCTGTCTTTCATAGGCTTGTGTCCTGGCAGTGCCTTTTCTTCCTGAGTAATGAAGGTCCTGTTGGGCAGTTTCTTCCAAAACAGGCCTGTTTCATCACAAACACTTGTTGGGGAGGAATTCTTCAGCCTCTACGAACCCCTTAAATTCACTCACAAATTTTTCAGCTGCAAGTTTGTCTGAGCTGGCTGCCTCACCATGCCTCACAACACTGTGTATGCCACTACGTTTCTTAAACCTGTCAAACCAGCCTCTGCTGGCTTTAAAATCACTCACCTTACCACTGGTTCCAGGCATTGTCTTGACAAGATCTGCGTGCAACTGCCTTGCCTTTTCACAAATTATCGCCGTGGAAATACTATCACCTGCTATCTGTTTATTGTTTATCCACACCATCAACAACTTCTCAACCTCATCCACTGTTTTCGATCTCTTTTTCGTTAACATATCGACCCCTTTTGCAACATTAGCTTCCTTGATCTCATTTCTCTTTGCCAGGATAGTGCCAATACTAGATTTGTTTTTGTTGTACATCCTGGCAAGCTCACTCACACGTACACCACTCTCATATTTTTCTATAATTTTTTTCTTCAGTTCGATGGTGTTCCTCACTCTTTACCACAGGGGTGCCACTAGGAAGCTTCTTTGGACCCATGGTGACTTATTTCACAGTGACAATCAATAAATACAACAAAATATTGTGAATGTTTGAAAGAGCGCGCTGGGTAATGTTCTCTCAAATGTAAATAATGTTTGACTGGCGTCTTGTCGTCGTGTCCGCCTCACAGCGCTTGCGCGGGGCAGGCAGACAGGTCTGATACGGTTCGCGCGAGTAAATGTTCGCTACGTGAGAAAAGTATTTTGCGAAAAAGCGTTCGTTACGCGATTTGTTCGCTATGTTGAGTGTTTGTTAGGCGGGGGTTCACTGTAATGACAAAATATATGGTATGGGTGGCGGTCGCTCGCTGGTAAACAATAGCACACTGACGCTGAATGGAGTGCCCGGGCCTGCTCAGGCCACGTGTATGCGTCCGTGACGAATCACGAACTCCGAGCGGATTCATGAACACCGAACCAATAATTTTGCGAAAAAACATCACGAACTCCGATGCTAACGAACTCCGGGGGTCCACTGTAATACGTATAATATAATAATTATATACAGTAGACCGTCATTTATCACGAGATTATGTTGCACGTTATGGGTATTGCACAATTGAAGATTTGTGGCACATTATTATCTAACACGACGTTAGTTTAATATCTTTATTATGCACCCCATACCCATCCTGTGGGCGGTAGTCAAAAGATTACAGAGGTACATAATTGGTCAATTGACTGGACTCCAAAGTTTTGATAGCTGAACAAGTTACAGCAGTAATGAACTAGATCTGGTCACAATTATGACAAGTTACAAAGGTAATGAGCTCCAGGTAGAGCTGGTCACACCCATGACAAGTTACAAAGGTAATGAACTAGAGCTGGTCACAATGATAAGTTACAAAAGTAATGAGCTCCAGGTAGAGCTGGTTACAATCATGACAAGTTACAAAGGTAATGAATCATAATCACCTCATATATAGTTACAATCATGAACAAATTACACACACACACATATGCACACGCACGCACACGTACGTACACGCACGCACACACACACGCACGCATGCATGTTACGGGTATTGCACGATTGAAGAATTGTGGCACATTATTATTATTATAATAATAATAATATTTTTATTTCGTTGCAAGTTACAAGTATACATAGGTATTGGTAGTTACAATTATAAAACTGTAATGCAAGGAGAGCCACTGGCATGCCATGGCATTAGGGACAGCTTAGTCTAAAGACTTATTCACTATGTACATAATACTAGAGAAATTGATTGAGTTTATTCTAGTTGTATATTTTATTTCAAATTACAATATGTTGATGCTATACTAGTAAAATAACAATACTAGAGAAATTTATTGAGTTTCTTCTAGTTATATATTTTATTTCAAATTAACAATATGATGATACTATACTATTAAAATGACAATATGATGATATGAAATTGCAACAAGTGTTAAGGAGGATGACAATATAAAACTGAGATTATCTTAAGTAAAATAACATTGGGTTTGAAAGTTTGTTACAGTACAGTTTTAGTATAGGATGAATAGGTGATTTTTTAAAAGAGTCTTGAATTATTTTTCTGACAAGGTTAATTTAAAATTTTCTGGTAATGAATTCCGATTCTGTGGCCCTTTTTTGTGCATAGAATTTTTTTAATTTGGGTTTTGGGGGGGACTGGGGGGGTCAAACAGTGATCTGTGTCTTGTGTC